>JARVJO010000061.1:3301152-3312646 GCA_031762555.1 Cynodonichthys magdalenae
CCTGGAGGCTCACCTGGAGGCTCACCTGGAGGCTCACCTAGAGGCTCACCTGGACGCTCACCTGGAGGCTCACCTGAAGACTCACCTAGAGGCTCACCTGGAGGCTCACCTGGAAGCTCACCTGGAGGCTCACCTGAAGGCTCACCTGGAAGCTCACCTGGAGGCTCACCTGGAGACTCACCTAGAGGCTCACCTGGTTGCTCACCTGGAGGCTCACCTGGAGGCTCAGCTGGAGGCTCAGCTGGAGACTCACCTAGAGGCTCACCTGGTTGCTCACCTGGAGGCTCACCTGGAAGCTCACCTAGAGGCTCACCTGGACGCTCACCTGGAGGCTCACCTGGAGGCTCACCTGAAGACTCACATGGAGACTCACCTGGACGCTCACCTAAAGGCTCACCTGAAGACTCACCTGGAAGCTCACCTGGAGGCTCACCTGGACGCTCACCTGGAAGCTCACCTGGAGGCTCACCTGGACGCTCACCTGAAGGCTCACCTGAAGGCTCACCTGGAAGCTCACCTGGAGGCTCACCTGGACGCTCACCTGGAGGATCACCTGGAGGCTCACCTGAAGACTCACATGGAGACTCACCTGGACATTCACCTGGACGTCTCCATGATCCCAGCTGTCTGGGTTTGGACCAGCTCTGCAGCTCAGCTCTATGTTTCTTCCAGTTCCTTCTTCTCACCATCTGTGGTCCTGATGAAGGCGACACAAAGCTGCTGCTCAGTCATTCCTTCATTCATCCGTTCATTCATTCATCTGTGGCTGTGTCTCACACTAACATTTAACCAGCAGGGCTATCGTGTTCCAGAACCTCTGCATTAATGACTCCTACCTCATCAGACATCATTCCTCCTGACCCGCAGTTTGTTTTGTTTGTCACCTGTGATAACACCAGCTGCCAGGACTAAAGAGCAGAGCCGGGCCTCGGGTTTTACCCGTCCTGTGAACAAAAGCGTGTTAGCAGAGAGAGCGATGACAAATCCCAGCATGGAACAGAAAGTCTGCAGCACAGCGAGACGTTCGCGAAGAACAAAAGAGAAAATCTGACTGTTGGTGTTGGAGGAGTCATGGCAACGGCAGACCGCTGGGAGGCTGCTGAATGACAGAAGGGGTTCTGGTTCTGGTTCACATGGAGTCCCACATGGCTGCAACAGAACCCAAAGTGGTGCAGATCCACGCCTTCTTGTTTGCTGCTTTGTTTATAGGCAACAAGCGTGTAATCTCAGATTTTAAGGCCATAATTCATTTTCTTCTTTTTTTTTTAGATTTGGACCACAAACTGGTCACTCAGCTCAGGAGGGAGGAGCTAATCCTAAAAATAAAATATAAAATATGCTGGGCTGAACTGAAGCCAGTGCTTCCAGAACAAGAACAACTGTTGTTTTCTGAGATTTAAAAGATTCTAAATTGTTAAAACAAGCTAATATTTGTTATTTCTGCAGTAAAGTGTTCATTCAGACAGAAACCAAAGTGATGAGGCTTCAGCCTGTAAAACAAGCAGCTTTAGTAAACTTTAGTAACTGCAGTGACCCAAAACCTTAAAATAAGGTGATTTATATAAAAAGTATCTGTTTAGGTGTGAAACAGGAACAAATTGACAGATTTGGATTGACTTGAACCATATTTGTGGTCTGGAAGGGAACCAAGAGAAAGAGTTTTTCTTTTCCAGCAGAGCTCATGGAGGAAAGTTGTTTTTTTTTGTTATTTTTGTGAATGTCACTTTGGGATGAATAATTGTTCTGAGGACCCAGAGATGGTTCTGGGCCATGAGAGCTGTGGCCACATCATCGTTAGCCAGCGCTCGTCCTTTCACAGAGGAGGAGGGAGGTGGCAGCACATCTCAGCTGCTGCCTGGACCAACACCCACAACCACAAGGCTCGGAGCTGCGCTCGCTGCCTCTCATTCAACCAATCGCTCTCATTTCTGCAGCTAAACATCTGTCTCTGTCACAGGCAAACCCAACCTTTGGCTTCCTGTCTGTCTTTCTGCTTTGGGCTTTTTTTAATCTTTATTTTGGCTTTGCCACATGTCAGTGGGCTGGAACTGTGAAGCATTAGTAGGAGGAACAAAAATGTACCATAACAAAAAAAGAAGGAATACTGTTTATTTAGTAAGTTTTAAGAAACAAAACAGTTTTATCTTATTGCAGCATCACAGGAAGTTTTAAAGAGAGAACACTCACATTCTGAAACATAATCTCACTCACTGATGTTCTTTTTATTCTTATATTTCAGTTTAATGACACGTTCAGCTGCTGTCAACAGGCATGACTGCAGAGCAGCAGAAAGAAGCGGTTCTGCTGGGCTCTGCTGGGCCAGGAGATAACATGAATGAGCGCAGGCAGGTGTAGCGTGGAGCATTGTTCCCACACTCACCTGGAAATTGGTTGAAGAGTTGTTGCAGCATGTCTGAAGTGTTCTGACTCAGCTGGGGTCAAAGTCATTGACCCTGCCGGTGAATAAGTGGAAAAAGGATGAAAAAAAGACATTCAGATCAGATCTTTGTCCTGACAGTCTGAGGTGGTTATCGTCTAAAGACCTGCATGACTCTGAACATGGACGCCACTTACTGCTGAAAACCAAACTCATTCTGTCAGCTGAGCTTGTTCCAGCAGGAAGTCCTGAATAAGATCAGGCTTTAAAGAAGAACTGTGGAGTTCCAGGAAGGAGCAGGTGAAGAAAACTGAAACATACAGGACAAACAAAACAACAAATTAATTAAAAAAACAGAATCAGGTCAAATTTATTCACTAATTTTAGGGTTTAAATTGATTTTTCCTTGTTTTTCCAAATCAAAATATAAAAGTCCTCCAAGTTCATAAAGATCCCCAAACCCACCTGAGGTTCTGCCTGTTTGGTCCCATCTCTCTGATCCCAGATCTGTTTTCTCCTGATGAAACGTTTTCATCAGACTTGCCTTTTATTTTCCAACACATTATCAGATCCCTGCAGACTCTCTGCAAACTGAGACTTTTAAACTGAAAGAGTGACGAAACCAAGCAGGAAACATTTATTATTTCACCTCCTCAGATATTGTTTCTTTGAAATCCTTGAAATGCAAGATTCGTTTCAAATAACTGAGCTGAAGGACTGCAGAAACCCGCTGAAGAAGCTAAAACTATCAAATGAGCAGAACTTTTGCTGTTTTATGTTAAAAAAGGACAAAATAATTGATCAGAGCTAAAATATTAGCTAAAAGCTTCAGAGCTAAAAGCTACAAACAAAACCAGCACGATGAAGTATGTTTAAATTTAATATTGTTTCTGAGGGAAATGAGAGGTTAGGTAGTTTAAATTTTAAAAATGTATAAAAGGAAACAAATAGTGCCGACTCAGCGTTCACTTGTTATTTCCAGGACTGGAGTGGGCCCGGCCCCCACTGGCCCCCCTCCTGTGTTCCACCTCTGCCTCAGGGAAACATCTTCATCTTCATCAGCACCAGGAGCTGCACCGACCTCTGAACAGTTGAGGACAAAGAAGGCGAACGAGCCACCTGGACCCGAGCGGCGCCGAGGTATCGCTTCTGCAGCTCAGATAGAAAACTCCTCCTCCTCATTTCACAGCTCAGGTTCTTCATCATCCAGTGGTTCAGGAGATATTTTGCTAACAGTCACACTCTCTGTACAAGTGTCAGCACAAAGGCTCAGTAAACCACAGATTGAGGTCCAGAAGTTCAAAACACAATCGGTTCTTTTGTTATTTGTCACAAATAAGTTTTTAGTGGACTTAATGATAAATTTGATTCATGCAGAAGATAACGCTCAGTTTAATGATTCCTTTCTTCAAAAGACAAGTTTATTGAGTTTCTCTGACGCTGGATTTCCTGGGCCCGCCTCGGGGCGAGCTGACCAGGAGAGGCAGGTCTGAGAACTGTGGACAGAAACAGATCTAAGGAATGAAAAGTGACGGTGAGGAGGTTGTTCTGCCTCCTCCTGGGAACACAGCAACAGATGGTAAACTCTGGGTGACTCAGCCTGGTGGCGCTCCTGCACGGTCCTCTACTGGCACCTGCTGCTCAGAGTCAGCAGCAAATATCAGAGAAGATCTGAGAGCAGCTTTTCAACCAATCAGAGGAGAGGGAGAGTTCTGAGGTCTGCTGTGAATGATGAAGATGATGAGATCTTCGTGGCTGTAATGATGAACATGTGGGAGTTTTCCCACTGAGTCCACCAATTAACTGCAGCAGCTAATCTGACACAGATGTAAAGAAGACCCCCCCCCCTGAAAAAAGAGCAGGATGAAAAATGACAGAGTGTGGAGAGGTGAGAACAGATGGATTATGAACTATAAACGTGGAACAAATGAAGCGAGCAGGGGGCTCAGGACCGCCAGACCACCTCCATCAATCACGCCTCTAACAAGACAGCAGGCTGGGCCTGGAGGGTCCAGGTCCGCAGCAGAGTTCTGATGGTGGACCAGAGTCCTGACTCTGCAGCAGGCTAGGCCTGGAGGGTCCAGGCGTGCAGCAGAGTTCTGACGGTGGACCAGAGTCCTGACTCTGCAGCAGGCTAGGTCTGGAGGGTCCAGGCTTGCAGCAGAGTCCTGATGGTGGACCAGAGTCCTGACTCTGCAGCAGCATGGGCCTGGAGGGTCCAGGCTTGCAGCAGAGTTCTGATGGTGGACCAGAGTCCTGACTCTGCAGCAGGCTAGGTCTGGAGGGTCCAGGTCCGCAGCAGAGTCCTGACAGTGGACCAGAGTCCTGACTCTGCAGCAGGCTGGGCCTGGAGGGTCCAGGCTTGCAGCAGAGTCCTGATGGTGGACCAGAGTCCTGACTCTGCAGCAGGCTGGGCCTGGAGAGTCCAGGTCCGCAGCAGAGTCCTGACAGTGGACCAGAGTCCTGACTCAAACATCTGAAGAGATGTCAGAAACCCAGATCTCCTGTCAGAGGTCAGACAGGAAGTAAACTCCTGCAGGCTGACTCCTCCTCTTCCTCCATCCGTCAGCAGTGCCCCCCCCCAACAGCACTGTGCAGACGGAGCTGGGGCCCCATGTGAGCGGAGGAGTGGGCCTAGTGAAGCCACAATGGGCCAGCAGTGGGAGTTCTGGTTTTAGAAGAACCACAGGAGATGGATGTCCCGTGGACTGGGTCTGAAGACACCCCCACCCCCTCCCCCACCTGGATCAGCTGTGACCTTCATGGATTACAGATTTTACCACTTTTTTTCTCTCTGATCACTTCCTGGGCCTTGCTCTGCTGCATCACCTTCATTAACCGCCGTCCTGGAAGCTCCTCCTCCTACATCCCCGGGTCGATGACCCGCCTCCCAACTCTACAGCTTAACTTCCCCGGGTTTATTTTTCCACTTATCTGTTGTGAGGACCGGGGCCGGGGAGACATGGGCAGAGACTCAGGGGCTCGGGATGCGTTTTTTAATCTGTTATTCTTCTGTTTTGGCACGGGCGTCTCCAGTGTGGGGATTAAGAATCTAGACAGAGTGATGGAGCTCCACTCTGACCTCCGGGGCGGAGGAGGAGAGCAGGAGGAGACGGGAGAAACAAAATAAATCATCTCTGTGGAATGGAGGAGGGAGAGACAAACACAAAGGGGATTGTGTTGTTGTGTGTGTGTGTGGGTGGGTGTGTGTGTGTGTCAGAACCAAGGGCTGCAGACAAATGGAGGTGAGTTTGGGAGCAGTCTAAACCCTGGAACATGACCTAATAAATGTGAAGTTTCCCTCCCCGGCTGCTGAGCTGATACCCAGCAGAGGGATGGAGGACACAAACACACTCACATCAGAGGAATGAACCCGTCTGGATTGTTCAGGTCTAATTTAAATATTCCTGCCTGCTCCTGTCTCTGATCCTGTTTGTGGTCTTCATGGACAGGATCTCATGTGTAGTCCTTGAAAGAAGGGGGTCTGGTTTGGGAACCTCAGGGTCTTGACACTATTTTTGCAGATGAAGTGGTTCTGTTTGTTTCTTTGACCTTCAGTGGGGCAGTTCACAGTCAGATCCTCTAAATCTCAGCTGGACTCTGGATCAGGACTCAGGTGGTTCAGGGTCTGATAAGGGTCATTTTCACTGAGGGCCACGTGAACATTATGGTGGCCCATAATTAATTAACGTATAATAAACTTTGATGTTTCATGTTTTTGACTTCAACTAAACACAAAACATCACCTTCCTCGTCTCACTGCTACAGCTGGTCACCAATAACTAACTGAGCTCTACCTGGTATTTCCTGCATAGAAACAGCGTTTTTAACTCGTCCACATATAAACACTGAAAAGTACGACTGACTAAATGTGGAATAAATTACACAGAAATATTATTAAAAGTAAAAGTTCTACTCACTGTTGAGTTATGGTGAGTAGCTGCCATCTTGAATTCTGAACTCTCCCACTTTCCAACAGGGAATTCCCACTGAAGGGGCGTTCTAATTTAGATTTTCAACTTGAAAGTGGGAAATTGTCATTTCCCAATACAGCTGGGTTGGAGCAAAAGTTACTTTTGAACCATGTGCAGCTCTACACAGTGGTTGGATGCTGTCATTTTGGGAGTAAAATAATCAACATGCATTATGGGAAATGAAGTTTATGTTTAATGCTGGCTTTAAAGCAGCATCTGCTTATTTTAAGACCACATAAAATGAAGTGGTGGGCCACATTTGGCCCTTTGGCCTTGAGTTTGACACGTGGACTAGACACCTCTTCAGATGTCAGGGTTTTAAAATGCTCTTTTAATGATTAAACCTGCTGGTTTTTGTGTCTTTGTGTCCCCCCTGAGTTTGTCCTTCATGACATCTTCAGTGTTTTGTTTCCTTCCTGGTCTGAAGGGCACTTCTCCTCCTTCTGCCTCCTCTCCACGTATTGATGCCGGTCCAGCTAGGGTTCTTGGCCGCTAAAAGAAAATCAATATCCCTGAGCGCCTGGTGCCTGCGCTCTAATATCCTCCAAGCAACACCTGCCAAAATATTTATGCTGTACTCATGGAAGGTGCTTCAGCAGGAACAGGAAAAGGCACAGCTTGGGTCCGTAGCTGCTGCAGGACTCAGGGTTTGAGTCGTCGCTGCTCTTTGCTGAGGACTGATATTGATTGAGGTTACAGCAGAGTAAATGACCTCATTTGTAACAGGTCTCTTTTTTATCTTCCTCCAAGAGACTGAGGGCGGCCATGTTTATTTAACACCGACAGAGAGTAATGTGAGCGGGAATGCTGGGTTAGCACGGTGCAACGTGATTAAATGGAGCATTTGTTTTTACCAGCAGAGTTCTGAGGGTCCCCCCACCCCTGCTGCAGGTGGTGGTCCTGATTGAGCTCAGCTCTGAAAGATAGATCCAACCAACAACCACAGCACATCTAACCAGGTGAGAGTCTGTGTCGCCATCTTGGTAGGTGCTTTGTCTTTAATACACCATATAAAGAAACCAAAGGTCGCCACTCTGTCTGAACTGGGTTCCTAAACTTCCATCCTACAAAATAAAAGCTGCAGCAGTAAAGTTGTGACACTGACTACACTGAAGATTTGTCAAATGTTTTGTGCATTTATGATTTTTTTTTATCTGTTAAGGCTAATAATGTTGTTGACAATCATTTTCAAAGTTCATTTGACTTCCGAAGACCCCACTCTTGGTGGTTCATGACCCCATTGAGATCCCAAGCCCAGCTGTGGGAACCATTAGATTATAATTACTTTAAAGCAAGAGGGTCAGCCCATGCTAATAGAAATAAATTATCAATATTAAAAATCAGGTATCAGGAGAAAACCCACACAAACATGAGGAGAGCTCCACACAGAACCAGACCGGGGCTTGAACCCAGAACCTTCTTGTTGTGAGGAAACCACTAATCCACAGTGCAGATAAAGAACATCTTGCTCTCTGAAGTCACATCAAAAATGAGTTTCCTGTGATGAATCATCCATCACACATTCAGAAAACCTTTTCATTTATTATTTTAGATTATTGAGATGTAATCAGAACTAAACCCAAACCTCTTCTTACAGCAGTCCTCTCATCAGATCTGAGCTCAGCTGGTCCTCTGTGTCCTTACAGGTCTGCTCCTTCATTAATTATCGGTAGAACTCTGCCTCGGCTGTAAGATGGTTCTTACCTGACTCATTTAAATAAATAACTTGGTTATTTCGAAAGTAGAAGCAACGTTAGGTCCAGAGCTGGACCAGGTCTGGTCACGAAGCACCTACCAAGATGGCGGCCTTAACAATCGTCTGTCAGCAGCTGGGTGTTTGTCTGGTTGGCCCGTGTTGGAGGCGTGTTAACGGTTTGACCTCCTGACTGGATAAACTCCTCTGTACTTCATCCTGTTCAACAGAAAAGCCAGGAGTCCTGAGGGTTTCAGGGGGGGGGACTCTGGTGTCTCTTTGTGCAGTGGGGGGTGGGGGGTATCAGAAGCTGGGCCTCGATGGTTAACATGTAAATGAGTGGTTTAATGGTTGTGAAAGGTCACAGAGGTGAAGCTGCGGGATGATCCGGGGTGGGATTGATGTGTCTGTGGGTGTTTCTGCTCAGCTCTGCAGCTGGACCAGTTTCTGCTAAAGATTTATTGTTTCATTTAAACGTTTACAAAGCCTGTCTGCTGGGTGTTAGCTGAGCACAATGAGGGCTTCGCAGACAGAGATGGGGAAGTAAAACACATGACGATGATGATGATGATGAGAGAGGATCTTTGAAGGCAGGCGATCAATTCTGTCCAATATCTTGTTTTGTTTTATTGATATGCTCCCTGAGGAGGGAAATACCATCACGGCGCGCTGCAGATGTCTGCTTGCTGGACGATTGATGGCGTTGGCATTTGATCCTGTGGCTCAGAGTGAGGGATGGGCTGCTGGAGCCGTGGGAGCACCCGTGGCCGGCCTCCACGCTCCTCCCCGCCTCCTCCTGTCCCTCGTTTATCTACAACCCTATAAATCCTTCTCTGTCTTGTTTCTCACACAAGTGTGTCGTAAACCCTGCTGACGTGTGGTTTTAAAGGTTTCCTCCGTGCTCCTGCGGCGCTAAAAGCCTTATAAACAATCCACGCTGGTTCCTTCTGCTGTGAAACAACAAAACAGGGAAGTAATGCAACTGGAAACATCCTGAACTGCTTTTTCTTTGTCTTCTCTTTTTATTTGAACATGTTAGGAAGGGGCGGTGATAGACTTTTATGAAAGGGGGCAAAGATATTATTTAGGGGGCACATAAAAATAAACTACTCTGGATTTGAAAGTTCAAGATGGCCGCCACAGCCAAATTCAAATGACTCTAATTCAGCTGTTTAAAGACATACTGAGCTGATTATGTGATAGTAGCTAAGAATGATCAAAAAACATACTGAATGCTAGCCATAATTTCAAACTAACTGTTAATGCTAAATGTACAAGGAGCTATGATTTAGCCTCTTTTAGTCAAACAAAACTGAAAAACCAAAAACAATCTTTACAAAACTCTAAAAGCTATTTTAAAAATCAATCTGACCATCACTTTAAATCACTATAACTTAGCCAATTTAAGAGATTAAATTTATTGTGGCGTAAACAAGAATGATTGCTGGTCCCAATTAAAGCTAACAGCTAATGCTAATGCTAATGCTAATTTTACAAAGGGCTACAATTCAGCCATTAAATACACAGCTGAAAATTTATATAGTAGCCGTGGATAATCAAAATTTTAATACGAAATTCAAGATGGCCACCAAAGCTAATTTCATATAATTATAATTTGGCCAAATTTTAGAAATATTGAGCTGAAACTTGATATGTTGGTACCCACAGGCACTCCCCATTTTTAAGCTAAGGGCTAATGCTAATTAGAGAAAGAGATATATTTCAGCCACGTTTAGTCACATAAATCTAGAGATGTAAAGTAACTAAGTACAAATACTTTGTTACTGTACTTAAGTAGAATTTTTGGTTATCTGTATTTTACTTGAGTAATTATTACTTTTTACTTCTACTCCTTATATTTTTAGAAAAGGCAAGAAGTAGAAAGTTGTTATTCTTATTTCATTTTTGCTTGTTTGCGTTCCGGCTTGTTATTGTTAAAAAAAAATACTATCCAGATAGATTGTGCTCCAAGTGACACAAATCATGTCACACTCCAGCAGGACACTAACATTTTAATAAGATGTTATAGTCATCTTGGGTTTTAGAAAAAACCTTTTTTTGAGAGGTCACCTCCCAATAAATGTAAATATGGAAAATCTAACCGTTCAATTTTACTCAGTACTTTTACTTTTAATACTTAAGTACATTTTCTTACAGAAATTTACTTTTGATACTTAAGTACAAAAATACCAGATACTTTAAGACTTTTACTCATGTAATATTCTTAGAGGAGACTTTAACTTTTACCAAAGTAATTTTATGGTAAGATACTTGTACTTTTACTCAAGTATCACCAAAGCTAAATTCAAGAGTTCAGCTACTTTTACACATTCTGAGCTGAAATGAGGTGTGACCTGCATTCTTAAAGAAGTGCTGTAGTTTCAGATGAACATTTCTTGTTCTGCTCAGAGTCTGTGTTGAGGATGACTCTCAGCTACAACCACTCCAGATTGGAGCTCTTTATCTGTAAAACAGAGTTAGAGCCATTTGTGTGAAATCTTTCCCTGGCTCAGTAAACATGAGAACAGGAGTGGAGCTCTGAACGAACAGGGAGGAGGTGGGAGCAGAAACTGGGAATGTGTGAATTAATTTGCTCAGTGAACAAACCATGAATCACGCTGGGTCATAAAAGGCAGATGGAGCAGCAGGAGCACTGGCAGTTATTCAGCCAATCAGAGCCGAGCATCCAGCGGTCTGCAGCGCCACCGTGTGGGAGGAGACCAGAGCCGGGCCTTCACTCAAACAGTCAATCTGCATCTAAAGCAGGGTGTGTTGTTAGAAACAGTGATAATAATCCTGCAGAGAAACTGATGAAACTCATTTCCTGCTCAGAGTGAAAGTATGCAGAGGAGGAAAGAGTCTCCTTATCACAGCCACCTCCTACCACTACATTTACAGACGGTTCTTTGGCGCTCTCTGTTTATTATAATCCTGATAATCCCCACCAGGACGGTGATGGAGGACGTATAGGACAGGGAGAGCTCCTCAGGAATGTTTCTGTACGTTCCTGCAGCCGTGCATCAATGTGAAAAATGGAGTTGGATCTAAAAAAGGGCTGGAGCTCATAAATTAGACTTCAGTGACCCACGCAGAGTCAGAGCAGTGCAGGAATAATGTGTCCTCATGGTTAGAGCCTCCTGCAGCAGCTGCCTCACAGGCTGGATGGAAAGAGCTTTGAATGGTCACAAAGTTCAGTTCTTCTGCAGTTTATATAGAGAAAAACAGGCTGGATCAGGCTGTGAAGCTCAGCTGTGCTGCTTCTAAAACAGATAAAAATCTGTTTTTATTTCCTTTCATCAGAGAAACATTCTTATTTTGATTTACCAAACTGAAATAAACAACAATAAAAAGATTATCATTATAATAATTATAGTAATAATAATAATAATAATAATAATAATAATAATAAGAAGAAGAAGAAGAAGAAGAAGAAGAAGAAGAAGAAGAAGA
>JARVJO010000061.1:3333365-3344200 GCA_031762555.1 Cynodonichthys magdalenae
CTCCACCTCCGTGCTTCACTGAGACAGCAGCTCCTCAGCATCATGACTCCACCTCCGTGCTTCACTGAGACAGCAGCAGAGGGCAGCAGCTCCTGCAGACTGACTTCCTGACGTCTGTTCAGCTGCTGAACTCAGAGTCCTGCAGAGACCAGTATCTGTGGATCCGGTTTTCATGTTGAGGTCTTCTTGCTCCTGAAAACATATTTTAGAAAGATTTTATTCTGTCCATCGTTTTATTTCTGTTTAGTTTTATGGATAAACTGTACAGAATTAGTTTGTAATAAGAGAAAATTTTAAAAATAATTTTTAGTGAAAACGGTGTCTCTGAAAGCTGAAAGACTTAATATTAGCTGAAGCTGAAACTGTTGGCAAAAGGAACAAAATTAAATGTTAAAAATAGCTAGGGGCTAACAGGTGAGATGAAATAGGTCAAAGTATTGAAAGGCTGAATAGAAACTAAAACTAGCAAAAACTGGAAGTAGCAAAAACATAACTTAAAGAAAGCAATGGTAGCTAAAAGCAAATAAAATACTGTCTAAAAGCTAAATGCTTTAGAAAAGTAGAAAGATAGTATCTTAAAGTTAAACAAAAGCTAAAAATAGCTAACAGCTAGAAGGGAACAGTAGTAGAATAATATTTATAAGAGCAGTAACTTTTTATTAGTTTGTCTCTATAAATACTCTATATATTGCTGTTGTCCTACACTATATATGTTCAGTTTCATTGTATAAGCTTGTGCAGTGACAATAAAGACTACTCTATTCTAGTCTAACAGCTAAAGGCTAACAGAAGCATACGAGGCCAGCAGAAGCAGCAGCTGAAGTAGATTTCTAAGAAGGAATTGAGAAGATCAGTTTGTTTCTATGGAAAAAACATTTGTAAATATTTTATTATATTTTTAAAAGTATCAAAGTTACAAAAAACAAAAGTCACAGCAGCCGTCAGCTGAATGAGCCGAACTGTTTGATAGAACAGCTAAAATACCAAAATATGCAGAAGTTTGATGTAAAAACAGCAGTGATGCTGAGTCAACGTTCAGACACAACAGATATGATTATCCGCCGGTAGATGGCGCTGTTTGTTTTCTAATTACACAATGAGTAGTCATCTTCTGATAGGAGGGTCGCGGGTTCGATCCCCGGCTTCTGCAGCGATCCTTCCATTTTTCACTCATATATTTATAATTATTTCAGTTCGTGTTTAAATGAAAACATTAAAGCCTGAGTGTGGAAATATCAGAGAAAACACAAAGTTACAGAAACATTTTAAAGCTGCAGAAGCAGGAACTTTATTTGAACTCATTCCTGCCTCTGAATTTATTCATGTTTCATGAACATATTTATGTTTCTGGTTATTTTTAAACCATTTAAATTAGCTATAATTTCGGTTTGAGTTGAACGTGACTTTATGGGTCGGGATGAACCGGATCCCAGAGAACCAGACTCGCGCGTCTCCTGTCGGACTTGTTGCAAACTAAAATCAGAGAAGTTGTTGGTTCGCAGCAGCAGCAGGCTGTGGGACAGACACGATCGAACCTCCTCTCTTGGTTCTGAAGAGCAGATAGCCTAATCCAGTGGGTGGAGATCCCCACGTGGTTCGGCTGTATAAAAACTTTGGGTGCGCGAAGCCCCTGTTGTGGTGATTCCAAAGACGGACAGGGGGTCTCAGTGAGCATCTCGTAGTGCGCACGAGAAAAGCTGACCATCCACCGCTGCGCGCGCCGGGCACGGGACTAACCGAGGCGCGTGTGTTTTTGGACCTTTCTGTTTGGATGGAAACGCGCTTTTTGTTGGATTTTACGAGCGGAGCGCGCGCTGACTGAGGTTCTGTTGGGTCAGCGGAGCGGAGCCGGGACATTCAAGCGCCGGGTCCGAGCAGAACTAAGACCTGAGTGGAGTTTCCGATCGTCTCTGTTGGACCGGACCGGACTGGACCGGACCGTGGATGTGCACAGCGCGCGTGCTTAAAACCCTTTTCTTCTCATTTGTTCTGAAGCTTTGAAGACATGAGCTCGTACACTTTGACGTGTTTAGTCGCGTGCGTCCTGTCCGCGCTCTGCAGCTCGGTGAGCGCGGCGGAGGCGCAGAGCTCGCCCCCGGAGTCGTGCGCCTCGTGCGGCCTGAGGGCGCCGGATCAGGCGGAGCGCGTGAACATTGACTTCGTGGAGGCGGTGAAGAGGCACATCCTGAACCGGCTGCAGATGAAGGACAGGCCCAACATCACGCACCCCATCCCCAAGGCTGCCATGGTGACGGCGCTGCGGAGGCTGCACGCGGGCAAAGTGAGGGAGGACGGGCGCGTGGAGATCCCCAACTTTGACGGACAGGCCGCCTTCAGCAACGAGGTCCAGGCGGAGACCTCCGAGATCATCAGCTTCGCAGAATCAGGTAATCATTGGCTGCGCGTGTCCAGAGGTGACCCCTGACGGAACGCAGGTGAGGTGGTGACCTCACATCTGTCCTGCTGGATTACACTTGGTTTCCCGGGCTTATCCTGTCTGGGTTATGGACACAATAGATGAAACAGCCACAACAAGCGTTTAAAGGCAGCCATAAACTAATGAGATCCCTCTCCTCGTTTTCATCCTCTTATTACATCACAGCTCCGTCCTGTAAATCCACGGGCTGCCGCTAAATCCTCCTGTTTTAGGCTGATGAAAAACAAAAAGAAATGAAACTAAAGACGGCTCCTTTAATTAACCCCCTCATGTGTTGTCCGAGGCAGGGGATCCCAATGTTGGGGTTTCAGAATCACTTCCATAAATCAAATAACACTTGACAAGGATTACTGGCAGCACATTTGTATAATATTATAAAATATAAAACAATCAATATGGAAAAATGATTATTTAGTTTGTTTGAAATTTGTTCTGGAACCGTTTAGTTTGTGTCACGAGCTTCTGGTGCTTTTATTTTTGAACGTTTAGGTTCTGTTGGTCGATGAAAACAGCAGATTTTTTTATTTTTTTGTTGCTGAAAGCTTCAAGAATCACCAGTTGATTATGCTAAAACACAAATATCATAGCTTCCAAACTTTGAGCATCATATCAAACAAATAGAAACATTGTTTGTCAGTCTTTGTAGAAGGGTGGGTGAACATGTACTCCTGATTGATCATCTGACCTGAGCAGAAGGATGGACAGAAACAAATGTGGGGTTAGATAAACTCAAGAGTGAGGATTTTAAAACTCCAAATATGTAAAGTAGATGAAACTTCCTGTGTGAATAATCTTTTATTAATGGTCCACTTGATGCTGAAGCTGAGGAAAGACCACCAAACTCATGGACTCACAAACAGTCGAAGCATAAAAACATCTCCAATACAGTAAAAATGACAGTTATACAGATCTGATCTGCTTTTATCTGTTTGTGAAATGATGAATGTTTGAGTTTAATCCTAATTTGAATGAACTGATTATTTCCTGACAAAGAGCCAAACAGGTAAAAAAAAAATGGTCCAACTTTGCCTTCTGGCGTTGGGTGATAATTGTGGCCCTCAAACCCAGAGTTCTTTATCTATACGGTCCACATGCAGCTGAAGTTGAACAGCCTGGGAATAAAAAGAACCTCTGAATCCAATTTCATCACTAAAGCTGGGCTCCAACTCAGTTCTCCAACATATAAAGCCTCCTTTTAAATACGAACAAAGTCCCTCAAATGGCCATTTATCCCTTCCTCCCTGAGTGTGTATCTAACTAATTCTCAGAAATCCAAACTGAACACCCTTTCCTCTCACCCACACACCCCTCTGCGCTCGTGCAAACACCTAAAATCATCTGCAGCTCCGGGAAGAGTCAGCCGGAGCTGTGAAAACACAAACTGTTAGTTTACCAGGAGAAAAACCTACAATTAAAGGCACCAAAATAGACCCGAGAAGCACACACAGCATCCTGCTGAATGGACCACGAAGTTCTGCCCTCAAACAGACCCGTCTGAGCAGGCCGGTGACAGGGGGAACAAAAGCCGGGCAATTATTATGGGAGCACGATGTGTTGCTGCTGAACGCATCATGTCAGCGATCGGACAGGAAAAAAACAAGAAAACAAAAGAATTTACTCAGAATAATTCATGAGACATTTGAGTCCCAGTGGGGTTGAGTTTAGGGGGTGTGTGGGTAGAGGGTGATGCTGTTGGTGTGTGTGTGAGGGGGGTATATTGTGTGTGTGTGTGTACCAGTATTGCAAAGTTGAAAAGAATGCTTTTGTCATTCTAAAGGTTCGCTGGGCTCCCTCTTCTTCTTCTATTCTTCCCCACACCTTTGAGCCTTTGTGTGGCATTGTACCATGGAGCTGGCTCTGGACCCGGCTCCCCCAGACCCCATCTGCCTCCTGGCCAGTTGGCTCAGCCCCCCCACCCCAGATCCATCGCTGCCAGCCGGGACAAGGTCTGCAGAAGGCTGCAGAGGCAGGATAAGTTGTAGGAAGGTGTGTGCACGGCGTGAGGAGCAGCGCTCTGCGTGTCCTCTGCGTCCCCCCAGTTCAGCTGCTTATCTCCGGTTGCACAGAGGTAACATCTCTGCCAAGCTTGCCCCTGGCAGGCGATGGCACCCCCCCATCCCCTGAAACACCCCCGAGGGTTTTAGCAGAGGTATTCAGTGTCACGTATCCATGGGAGCGGAGCGGGGAACACAAGCGAGGAAAGAAAGAGGGGTCGACGAAGAGGTTGGGATCATTTTAGCTGTTTGGAGCTAAACTCAGAGTTCACCGCAGAGGTCGTTAACCGTTCATCCAGCGGATCAGGTTGGAGGGTTTACGGTTACCGGGCCAGGCTGGACCTCAAAGCTTCTGATCCTATAAATCATTCATGTATCTTTATTAACCCCTGTACAGTTTCATCAGCACCAGGCTCAGGTCAGGGCCAGTTCAGCCTCCAGTTCCTCCAAAGGTCTAAAGGACTTAGGTCTAAGGGGGTCAGGTGGGAGTCAGGTCTAAGGGAGTCAGGTGGGAGTCAGGTCTAAAGGACTTAGGTCTAAGGGAGTCAGGTGGGAGTCAGGTCTAAGGGAGTCAGGTGGGAGTCAGGTCTAAGGGAGTCAGGTGGGAGTCAGGTCTAAAGGACTTAGGTCTAAGGGAGTCAGGTGGGAGTCAGGTCTAAAGGACTTAGGTCTAAGGGAATAAGGTAGGAGTCAGGGATGTTGGAGCTATTAGTGCCCCCATGCCACCCCCACCCCCCGTACGGTGCAGTGGTGTCGACAGCAGCTTTGACTAATGATCTCCGGAGCCTTTCCCCCGGCCTCGCCTGCTCCTCCGGCCCGTCTCTCTGACTCGGAGGCACAGGTGGAGACACGCTCTTCATCCACCCGAGCCCACCCAGGTGTCCTAATCACCAGCAACGTCTCTGCTGGGAGGAGGGGGGTGTCAGGCGAGGCGTGCCCAGGCCAGCTCCAGACTTTGAGAGTCCATTCCTTTAAAGAGGCTCAGATGAAAACATGTCACGAAGCATGAACGTTAAAAAAAAAAAGACTCTGGTGACGAAAACTTTTAGGAGATTAAAGACAGGTGTTTAAAAATAACAGACCAATTCAAGATTTTATACAAGTCTGTGCACATGCACCTGTCTGTTAGCAAAATAACTCAGGATGAACCACTGAACTCATAAAACACTAAAACTATGGACCTAATGTTTAGTGTGGTAGTAGCTGAGAGTGATCACCAACATGTAGCCTGAAAGCTGACAGGTTGAAGATGGCCTCGGTGTAAAACCTGATGTGATTCAAGGAATTCTAGTTTTAGTTGTGATGTTTGGGTGAGATGGAACAGCTGATCCTCCACGACTCCTCGCTCCTCGACCCGGCCGATGCCCGTTCCTCTGGGCTCGGAGCTGTCGAGGCACGCAGGGAGGCGCAGCGCTGAAAGAGGCGAGGTTAGTTACTTGTAGCCCTGAGGGGCGTTTACAGCGTTTACAGGTGAGCAGCGCTGCCATTCAGCTGATTCACTTCTGTTTACTCCAGCTTCAGCTCAGCGTGTTGCGTCTCTGCGCAGTCCTCACCGGCACTTGTGTTTGAGGTCCGAGCTGGTCTGAACAGGTCGCTGTGTGAATGTAAAGCTGCCGTTTACAGGAGGAAGAGGCACCATAAAGAGGAGGGGGGGCATCTTTGGTGGCCACCTGTTGACACAACACACACTAATCAGCAAACAAAGTCATTTCAGCTCTTTCAAAGGCGCTGCTTGAGCACATTGTACCAAACCTCCTGAAACAGAAACTGTTTTCATGTTACCTCTGGGTAATTTGGGAGCCATCATTAGGCTTCTGAAGAAAAAAAAGAAAACAGTGTTGGGGGGCGGGGGGAGCCCAGCGCCACCTTTACACAGGCAGGATCTCTTCATTGTGCGGCTGCAGAAAGTGGCCAGTATCATGTAAATGCCTCTTATTTTTGCCTTTCTGCTGGAAAGCCACGTGTTTGAATGGCGTGCTGCGGCGCGGCCGTCTCCCGGCGCCTCCCGGGGGGGCTTTGTGCTGTCACTCTCAGGGTGCTCCCGCTGCACCCCACGCAGAGGCGGGTAGGTGTTCAGGTTGGCCGCTAACACTGAACCCAATGAACCCCCTGCCGGCCCTGGCCCACCACCGTCCCCCCGCTGTTCCCCTCCATCTCTTTTCTGGTCCTGTCACTTCCAACACCGGACCTGAAGCCAACTGGGCCCAATCCCAGAACCGGGCCGGTCACAGCTGGCCTATCAGAAACTGCCGCAGAGGTCACCTGACGCAGTGACCGAGAGCAAACAGAGAAAACTAAGTTTCCAGGACAAAGCCGGGTCCTTCTCAGGACTTTGTTTTCTGTGTCAGTTTTAGCTCAGAGTTCGCTGGTTTGATGCCGCAGCTCAGTTCAGCTCCAACATTCTGACCTCTGACTTCCTTCAAATAGCCAACAGAGGGTCTTCTTTGGAGGAAACACATGACAGACCACTTCCTTCAACACGTTGTGACTTCAGGCAGACCTAACTTATATTTGCTCTACTAGCTGTGGCGGCCATCTTGAATCAGGCTGAGTTAATCAGTTAAAGATAACTGACTTATGATATTTTACTAACAGACATGCAAAACATTTCTTAATTCTACCCTCAGTCTTTTTTCCTTCCTTGAATTAAAGAGAGTTTTTGTAAATAAGACTTGTCTCCGTTTCTTGTTTCCAACAGACGAACACACAAACCCTAAATCTGGTCTGTACTTCCTCATCTCCAACGAGGGCCATCAGAACCTGTTTGTGTCCCAGGCCAACCTCTGGCTCTACTTCCGTCTGCAACCTGCCGGTCCAGAGAAGGGTCTCAGGAGGAAGATCACGGTGAAGATCCACTACCGTGAGGCCAGCGCTGTGAGTGGCACCGAGGGCGGCGGGACGGGACACTGGGTGCTGGTGGAGAAGCGGGTGGATCTGAAGCGCAGCGGCTGGCACACCTTCCCCCTCTCGGAGGCGGTGCGCGCCGTGTTCGGGAAGGGCAGCCGGAGGCAGGACCTGGAGGTCCGCTGCGAGGGCTGCGAGACGGCCGGCGTGGCTCCGGTCCTGGTGGACCCGGGCGACCCGTCCCACCGGCCCTTCCTGGTGGTGCGTGCGCGGCAGGTGGACGGGAAGCACCGCATTCGTAAGCGGGGTCTAGAGTGCGACGGCACCAGTGGGGGGTTGTGTTGCCGGCAGCAGTTCTACATAGACTTCCGCCTGATCGGCTGGAACGACTGGATCATCGCGCCGGCCGGTTACTATGGCAACTACTGCGAGGGCAGCTGCCCGGCCTACATGGCGGGCGTCCCGGGCTCGGCGTCGTCCTTCCACACCGCGGTGGTCAATCAGTACCGCATGAGGGGGATGAGCCCGGGTTCCGTCAACTCCTGCTGCATCCCGACCAAGCTCAGCACCATGTCCATGCTCTACTTCGACGACGAGTACAACATCGTCAAGAGGGACGTCCCCAACATGATCGTGGAGGAGTGCGGCTGCGCCTGAGCCCCCCGGACCCAAACACATCAGACTCTTTTCAAATGGTACGCGTCATCAGCATATATCTGTACGTGTACCTCACACCGCACCGGTCCAGGACCGTGAACACGTGTGTATGTGTGTCGGTGCGAGTGTGTGTATTTATCGGACCGAGCGTTCAGCCGGTCAGCGACGGGACGAGAAGGGAACGACCATCACCAAATGATACTTTTGCTCTAGTTCGCCATTTCTAGTCAAAAATAATGGCCCGTTATCTCCTCAGAAATGAAGATTTTATTAAAAAAGCGCTTAAGGACAGAGACGATATGAGCCAATAACAGGATTGGCATCAGAACCACCCTCCTCTCACCCTTTGAAGTACTTAAAGCACATAAGAGACGTTTGTTTTTCTAAAGCACTGACAAGTCATCAGCTTCTACAAGTCAGAACACCAGCACTTTCCCTCTATGCAGACCGAAGCATTCTGACTGTCCTCTCTGGTGGAATCAGACTGGTCTCACAGGACTAAAGCATCGACCTGAAAGGAAGTACTGTACTCCAAACAGGAAGCCAGAGCTGGTGCACCGCCCCCATCGTGACACGAACAAAGATGGCCGAAGCGTCTCTGCCTTCTCTTGTTCAGAACTGAAGTCCGATTCGTTTGGGCGGGGAGGGGGGAGCAGCATGTTGTGTTTTTGAAACCAGTCTGCTCACATGAGGCTGCACCACTGTAGTCCCGCCTCCTAACTTACTAACAGGCTGTCAATCACAGTGTAACATGATACAAATAACTAATTAAAACTAAACATTTGTTAAAATGCATATTTGAACAAGCAGCAGGAAACAAAAGTCATCAGCTGAAAAATATTTTAAAAGATCATGTCGTATTGGCTTACATGAAGGGGCGGGGCTTAATAATTGTACTGGAACCAGCCACTCATTGTTTGTGGCTTCAGCTTCCAGTTTCATGTCCTGTTTCTAGTTATAATCAGGCTTGTTACATTTATTTAGTATAACTAACTGTAAATTTATAACTGTAATTTATAAGTTAGACAAGAAAAAATAATTAAAATTAAAGTTACCTCTTAAAAAATGCATGGTTGCATTTTGTTTTACATTTTCTCTAAACAATTAGGTTAATTGTTGAATAATATTTATTTTGTTGCTGTTTTTTAATCTTGTTCCGAACATTGTTGTCTTGTTTATAACCTGGAGCTGAGTAATCTTAAATGTAACTAATTACACTTTAAAGTAACATTTGTGAAACTTATTTAATCTCGATGGTTCCAGTTCAACATTTATGTCAGCTTATAAAAATGAGCTTTTCAGTAACACCGCAGAGGATAATTGTCTTTATTTTGCATTTTTGAGTCACCAGCTAGTCTGTCAACAGTCCCAGCTAATTTAAATGTAAAAATCGAACTGTTGTTTAACTCAGCTCTTCTTTTGCTGCTGTTTGTTCAAATATTCATCATGTTTAGCTGTTAGTTAGAGGAAAATCATGTGACACCATGATTGCACAGTGGTGGAGTAGGCGGAGCTTAAAGCCTCACATCCCTTATGTGCACGCTTTGTATCTAAAAACACAGAATGTCAACTCCCCGTAAACCTGCCGGCTTCTTTTCCCAACAAAGAGTGAAGTTGGGGGACGTTGGGTCTGGTTTTATAATCCAGGTCGATGGATTAAATCCTCCTCAGCAGCACGGCTGTCAACGCCAGGCCGACCGGACTGGAGTTTGGGGCCCGGGCGGGTCTCCACTGTGCAGTGCAGCACTTGCAGAAACTGAAATGCACACCCTGAATAGCACTTGTATACATAAAAGAAATGCCTTGCGAGGGCTCCTGAGTGTCCTGTCAGATTGTTAAAAAGTGCCACATGAGCTATGCAATGTATAGAAAACTGTACCCGAACATGACGCGCTCCGTTTGACTGAATCCTCTCCATCCTTTCTCATCTCTTCAGTCCTCAACTGTTTAAAAAGAAAATACTTGAAATGTGATCTTTCGCTTTCTTTCCAAAGCGATGGATCGTTGTGATGTTTGCACTGAAAAGCTGTGGGATTAGCGGAACAAAAACTGCCATTGAAAAGTTATTTTTATATAGATGAATCAAATTATGTTTCAGATGTATTTTGCATAATTAATGGAACCAAAGAGGCCAGGATTTTAGCTGTAGACATGAGATGGCGAGGCCATTAAAGTAATCATGTAAAAAAACACAAATAAATCTGTTTGTGATGGTTTGTAAAAGGCCGAGCGATCTATCAGGGTACAATAAACTGCATGACTTTTCATTTCTCACCTGTTTTCATTCTGTTTTGTACAACAAGAAACACTTCCTTTTTCACCTTAAGCTTATTTTTGTTTCAGTTTTTTATTTAAGGAGAAAGTTATTTTTAGTTATTATAAATCATTTAGTCAAATAAAATCTGTACAGTTTATGTAAAATAAAATGTTTTCTTTAACTTGTTGCCCGTTTCTGTGTCGTGTTCTTGTGTGCTGGATATAATGTTTGTGTTTGTGTGTCTGTTAGCAAAATAACTCATGAACCACAACTCAAATTTTAATTAAACTTCCAGGAAATAATCATTGGATGCTCATCTACAACCTCTTGGAGCAAACCCAATTCAAAATGTGCACCACAACCACCTGATCATACAAACAGGTTGGTGCGATAGTAGCTGAAAGGCTCCAGGTTTGTGCGATAGTAGCTGAAAGGCTACAGGTTGGTGCGATAGTAGCTGAAAGGCTCCAGGTTGGTGTGATAGTAGCTGAAAGGCTACAGGTTGGTGTGATAGTAGCTGAAAGGCTCCAGGTTGGTGCGATAGTAGCTGAAAGGCTCCAGGTTGGTGTGATAGTAGCTGAAAGGCTACAGGTTGGTGTGATAGTAGCTGAAAGGCTACAGGTTGGTGTGATAGTAGCTGAAAGGC
>JARVJO010000061.1:3346757-3371375 GCA_031762555.1 Cynodonichthys magdalenae
ATTAGGTCCCCACAAGTAGGTGTGTATGCCAAAAACACTGTCCCACATTGTAGGGAATACCAGCCCGCACGCACACAGTTACTGCAATCCAATAACAACGGTGTGTGAAAGCAGGAGTATCAATAACAAAAGGTACAAGTTAATTGTTTAACATGATCTCATTCAGACCAGTTTATATGTTCAAACACACCATTCACTATCAATATACCAAACACACACACACACACACACACACACACACACACAGAGTCTACAACCCCCAGTTATCAGCTTAAACAAATATTGTCCCTGCACCCCCCCACACATATCTGATACCGTCGCAGGTGGAGGTCATGACAGCTGCCAAGTTGACAGGGTCAACTGGTTTATGGCAGCGATGCTGCTCGTTCTGCGCTCACTAATGAATTTATGAGTTTATTTACGGCCCGAGGCCAGGCATTCCTGCGCCGCACATCGCTCCCATCTGACTCCCAGTCCTGGAAGGCATGGCATACGCCGGGGATGGATGTCTTCATCCATCAGCTGCTTGTGTTCTTGAACTCCTTCTGCTAAGAGTACCAACGCTTGAACAATGAGACGCGCTTATAAATATTCAGACGTTATTTGTTACAAGTTTTGACTTGCAGCTCATCCAACAGCTCTGCAGCACAAACACAGCACCAGTCTCCATCAGGAGCAGTGAAGCACATCATACGGAGCAGAGACATAAATACTCCCTCGTAGACATCAGTGTTGTTTGGTTGGATCTACAGAAGCATCATTCATCCACTGAACTGCAGTTTTTACCAGATTCTAAAACAAAATGTTAAACTTGGAGTCTGATGACGTCACCAAGTAGATTTTTCTAGTTTTTCCATCAGAACAAAAGTATTTTCTTTCACCCAGTGAGGCTCCTTCTCCTACAGAGCTCATGGTTTTCTCTCAAATCCCCTTAGAGGTCAAAGGTCAGAGAGAGCAGACCCGAACACAAGAGCTTTTCAGAACTGAACTGAAAGCTCTCTGACTCGTCTAACGTGGCTCCTGGATGTTTCAGGCATGTTTTCTATGAATGAATGTCTAAAAGCTTTGAGTTTAAAACGTTCAGCAGGATTTCTCCTTCCTGTGATTAAAGTCTGAGCCTTTCTTTCTGCTTCAAGTGCTCACACAGAGGCAATCTTATTTTAAGGATTTATGCTCTAGGCCCCTTCAAATAGGGGGCTTATTCCTTATCCCAAACTGTTTACCTCTTGCTACAAGCCACAGTGACATTTTGACCTTTTCTGCAGCTTGGACTGTGTTCCCTTCGAGCTGCTTCTCTCAGACAGATCACTCTGACCTGATGAGTTTATGAAGCTTCAGTTTCTTCTCAGCATCTTCAGATGTCGTCACAGAAAGGTGTGACACCAAGACAAACACTGACATCTGCTTCTACAAATAACCAGCCGTAAGCAGACAGCATCAACAGTGTCTGAGCTGTAAACACGTCAGGAATGAGATTTTCTCCCAGACGTGGCAGCGATGGAGGGGGGAGAGGTCAGCGTGGCGCAGCGCGGGTGTTTCTGTGAGTCCACAGTGTCATAATGTCAGGGTTGTTCCTCCTCGCTTCAGTAAAACAACCGCAGCCTTGTCACCAGCCTCCCCGTGGAGCCCGGAGCCTTCTCACCTTCTCACCCCACCTTCCACCGCGCCTGACCTCCTGACTCCCCCAGAACTGAGGGCGCACTCAGCCGCCACAAAGCCCCCGTTTGTGCTGTCAGACGTTCAGCTGGCTGAGGGGACTGTGGTGGACGGAGGAGTCTCACCTGCAGAAGAATGGATTTTATTTTCTGTTCGCTGCAGGACGGCTTCCACTGGAGGGGTCTTCATCTAAGATTGTCTTCAAGCAGCTTCTTTAATCCAAAGTGTTTGATGGAACATGAGGTGAAGATGATCAGGGTGAACTGGATCCTCTCTCCTGCAGCATCCAAACATTTACATTAACCTGGATTAACCTGCAGCTTTACAAACCTTTACAAACACACACAGCTAGCTGCAGGAACAAGCCTGAAGCTAACTGAAAGCTAATGAGACTTAGCCTGACGAAGCATGTGGGGGGGGGGGGTCTCTGTAAGCTGCATGTTTTGTGTACCTGGTTGTCCTAGCAACAGGTATGATTTAAAGCCACACCTCCCAGGAAGCTCCTGACTGTACACCTTCATGAAAAACTATATCGTCTGATAAAAACAATCCACTGATCAAATCAAACTTTTTAATTTAAAATGATCAAATTTAACTGGGTTTAACTGGGTTATACTGGGTTATACTGGGTTAAACTGGGTTTAACTGGGTTATACTGGGTTAAACTGGGTTAAACTGGGTTATACTGGGTTATACTGGGTTTAACTGGGTTTAACTGGGTTTAACTGGGTTATACTGGGTTATACTGGGTTAAACTGGGTTTAACTGGGTTTAACTGGGTTAAACTGGGTTAAACTGGGTTATACTGGGTTTAACTGGGTTTTACTGGGTTTTACTGGGTTTTACTGGGTTAAACTGGGTTATACTGGGTTTAACTGGGTTATACTGGGTTTAACTGGGTTTAACTGGGTTTAACTGGGTTTTACTGGGTTTTACTGGGGTATACTGGGTTATACTGTGTTATACTGGGTTTAACTGGGTTTAACTGGGTTTAACTGGGTTATACTGGGTTATACTGGGTTATACTGGGTTTAACTGGGTTTAACTGGGTTATACTGGGTTTAACTGGGTTGTACTGGGTTTAACTGGGTTGTACTGGGTTAAACTGGGTTAAACTGGGTTTAACTGGGTTTAACTGGGTTTAACTGGGTTGTACTGGGTTATACTGGGTTAAACTGGGTTTTACTGGGTTTAACTGGGTTTAACTGGGTTGTACTGGGTTATACTGGGTTAAACTGGGTTTTACTGGGTTTTACTGGGTTATACTGGGTTTAACTGGGTTTAACTGGGTTTAACTGGGTTATACTGGGTTATACTGGGTTTAACTGGGTTTAACTGGGTTTAACTGGGTTTAACTGGGTGTTTCTGTCTGCAGCATTTCACTGCACTTGTTTTGGTCCAGACAGCGTTTCCTGTCATCCACAAGACATTTAATGAAGACTTTTTGTCACCCTGAGTCCACCTCTCCTTGTTTCCTGTAACTTTGGACCCCCCACCTCCCACCCGCTCCTCCCAGGACTTGTTGACCAGCTAAATTTAGCTCACTGATGGTATTTTGAACAGATGAGGGGTTTTTCTCCTCCTGTGCTCTTTAAAAGGGAAAGGAATCCTGGTGACTAATGAGCGTGTACTCCTGGGAGGTAAATGCAGAATCAGTATGTAAACAGTCTGGCTTTTGTGTCCGAGGATCAGTTTCTGTTCACATTCAAGTGACGTAAAGTTCATCCGACACTCGGCACTGATGCTGAACGTTACACTGATACTGACTCTGATACTCTTCACACCTGACACAGGAAGCAGGACCAACTCGGGGCTTGAATTCCCCGTGCCGTGCACCGTGTGTGTGTTTTAGTGGGCAAACTCCAGCTGGAGGGGGTATAAGGTGTGGTTCTGACCACTTTAAAGGAGCGCCATCATCAGTGCTCCTGTATGACTCTCAGCCCAGCTGCGTTTCTCTCTCAGGGCTCATTATTCTGGCAGGTGCCCTATTGTCCCATCAGGTTTTTTTTTCTTCTCCCAGGTCTTTTCAGGAGCAAAGCTAAAACACAACACCAGAACATGCAGGGAGGAGGACGACCAGGAGGGCAGGAGCAGGGCAGAAATGAAACCTTTGGTCCTAACTGGACTGGTTTTGTTGTGTTTCTGGGTCAGCTCAGATGAGTTTTACCTGCTTGTTGCTTTTATGATCCTCTGCTGTCTGACCTCGTGGGAAAGGCCTCTTCCTCTGCAGCGAACGCAACAAAGAAGCTGTTCACCCACTTCCTGCAATAAAAAATACACTCATGATCCGTCTGGCTGCTTGAAATAGAAATGCAAATATATATTTTAGATCTCATCATAGAAACACTCACTGTTTGTTCAAATGTTTGAGGAAAGGATCACTTTATACGTCCAGCTCTGAACTAAACAGGTGTTTTTAACAAACAGACATGTTTAGGATCATTATGTAATATTTATAACAGGAAGTGTAACATATGAGCTCTGACATGATGGATGAAATATTGGGCAGTTGTTCAGGTGGGGTGGTAGTAGCTGAGAGTCATTCAGAGACATTTTAATTGTCAAAACTTGTAATTTCTCAGTAAAGATGAAGGTGGTACACACTCCTTGAAGAAAGTGTTTTATAAACTACCTCAATGTGAAAAGTATCTTATCATTAAATTACTTTGGTAAAAGATAAAATCTCCTCTAAGAACATTAGTTGAGTAAAAGTCTTAAAATATCTGATATTTTTGTACTTAAGTATTAAAAGTAAAACTACTGAGTGAAAATGAGTGGTTTATTGGGAGGTGATTTAAAGGGTGCAGCTGGGATGGATTGAGTACAAACTACCACTGTGTGTGTATATACTGTATATATATATATTTATATTTATACCACTCTATCCAGGAGGTGCAGTTTATCTGGATTGTATTTTTTTAACAACAACAAACCAGAATGAAACAGGAGTAACGACTTTCTACTTCTTACCTTTATTAAAAAATGTAAGGAAGTAAAAGTTGGCTGAAAAAGAAGTACTCAAGTAAGAAAGTATTTGTACTTAGCTGCTTGAAGGAAGGGTAATTTTTTCATTGCTCACATAAATCCTGTTGGACTTTCTAAAAGAAGGATGCTGTTTCAGACAGGGTAACATTTAGTTCTTCTACATCTCATCGTGTCCTTTTTAATGTTTTTATTCCACTTATGAGACGATGTTTTTAAACTTCCAGAGTCTGCTGAGCTTTCAGCAGGACAGAAAAGTTTTCTACTTAACAGGGTCTAACGTAAACCATGCAGGTCAAGAAGCCGGTCCTGAAGAGCTTCTGAAACTATGCAAAACAGACACGTTTGCATGTGACTGAGAGGCTGAGCTGGAAACTATGTAAACAGCAGCTCTATAGGTAACGCTGAAAGATCTCAAGTTTAAACAGCTTCTCTGACAGCGAGAAGCAAAACAGGCACTCGGCGCCAGCTGCCAAGGAGATAAAACCCGACAGTTAGGAAAGAATCGGGAACAAAAACAACCAACCCCTGGTCTCTCTGGGTGACGAACATGTTTACTCCTCTCGCCGTCAGAGACACATTCTTGTCGCCCTTCAGGCACGGCACATTAAAGGCTCTAAGCTCCTCGCGCTGACAGTGACGGAGCTGCCACACAGATCCCAGAGCTGCAGACTGTGGGGTCTCCGCTGGCTGTTGGCACACGGAGATCACTCAGATCTAAATTAATTTGGCAGAATCAGGGTGGGTGAGTGTGCCACACACAGACTGATTAACTCCAATGGCTCAGATGATGCAGGAGCAGAGATACTATCTGAAGTTACCCACCCTCTAAAGTCTTTTTATCTCAGATTACAGCGATGAATAGAATCCCTGCACCTTTGTGGAGCACAGGGAGAACACAAACAAAGGCATCCGTTGTACTCGGCAGGCATTGTGTGCGATTTCATGTCTCATCAGAACCTCTGCTGCCGACTCTTTAACGTTCCCTGCAGCTCTGCCAGAAAGCCACACAGATAATTATTAAAAGAGAAAATGATTATTACTCCTGAGGACGTCAGGGCCCACAGCTCGGGTCTTAAACAAACAAACAGGATCTGGGAGGACTCGCAGCGTTTATATGAAAACTGAATGTTTGAACAAGAGCAGGCACAGCTTTAAACAACATGCAAACAAAGCCAAGCCTTCATGTGAAGTTATTACCTCAGTGTTTTTACCTCCCACGCTCACTGTAACATGAAGTCAGGGCTCGCTGCCTAAAACAGGTTACCTCCTCCAGGTGTGTGTGTGTGTGTGTGTGTGTGTGTGTGTGTGTGTGTGTGTGTGTGTGTTGTTGCTGCACGCTGATGTAACTCTGACAGATTCCTGATGCCTGAGCTCATGTCCGTCTGACTGAGGAACACCTCTTATCAGAGCCACATACACATCAGCTGAGGTCAGGATGGACTGGTCCAGTCTGATTAGATTGGGTCCACAGAGTCAGGTGGTCCACAGAGTCAGGTGGTCCACAGAGTCAGGGTTCTATTTTCATAATAATATCTTTGCTTGGTCCTTATCTCAAGCACTTTCTGTCAGATTGGAGCTCTCTTGACTGATGATGTCATTTATGACGACCCCACAATAGTTTCCACAACCTACAGACCCTACAGACCCCACAGACCCCACAGACTCTACAGACACTACAGACCCTACAGACCCTACAGACCCTACAGACCTCACAGACCCTACAGACCTCACAGACCCTACAGACCTCACAGACCCCACAGACCCCACAGACCCCACAGACCTCACAGACCCTACAGACCCTACAGACCTCACAGACCCTACAGACCTCACAGACCCCACAGACCCTACAGACCCCACAGACACTACAGACCTCACAGACCCCACAGACCCTACAGACCTCACAGACCCTACAGACCCTACAGACCCCACAGACCCTACAGACCTCACAGACTCCACAGACTCTACAGACCTCACAGACCCCACAGACCTCACAAACCCCACATACCCTACAGACCCCACAGACCTCACAGACCCCACAGACTCTACAGACCTCACAGACCCCGCAGACCCTACAGACCTCACAGACCCTACAGACCCTACAGACCTCACAGACCCCACGGACCTCACAGACCCTACAGACCTCACAGACCCTACAGACCCTACAGACCTCACAGACCCTACAGACCTCACGGACCCTACAGACCTCACAGACCCCACAGACCTCACAGACCCTACAGACCCTACAGACCTCACAGACCCTACAGACCCTACAGACCCTACAGACCTCACAGACCCCACAGACCCTACAGACCCTACAGACCTCACAGACCCTACAGACCCTACAGACCCTACAGACCCTACAGACCCCACAGACCCCACAGACCCCACAGACCCTACAGACCTCACAGACCCTACAGACCCCACAGACCTCACAGACCCTACAGACCCTACAGACCTCACAGACCCCACAGACCCTACAGACCTCACAGACCCTACAGACCCTACAGACCTCACAGACCCCACAGACCTCACAGACCCCACAGACCCCACAGACCCTACAGACCTTGAAGGTTGAGTCATTTTGTTAAATCAAATCACTCACATCTAAATCTTTACTTGGTACAGCTTGCTTCCTCCATTGTTTTCAGTGTGTTTGGTACAGCAGCAGGAAGAATTTGGACCATGAGTCACGGGTCAGAGCCAGATGCTTTGCATGTTTTCCCAACACCTGTGGCTCTACCTGGACCTGCTTCGCTGCAATCACAGGGAAGGGTTGTGTTGGAGTAAAACAAGCCGACGTAAAGCCGAGAAGATAAAACAGAAAATCCCCAGCAGAGGTATCATCAGCATCCAGTTAACACCCTCCTCATTGCACATCACACACGGGACCAGACTGAATCAAAGGTGGAATGTTTCCTTTCATTATTCTTATTCTTTTGAATAAATCCACGTCTCTACGGCAACAATATGAGGGATTGAGACTTTGTCTAGGACCTGAGTCTGAACAATGGTTGTGTAAGATCCTTGAAAACTCTTAAGGCTGGTTTAAGTCTTTATGTACCACAATGTGTACACAGCAATAAACAAACAAAAAAACTCAGATTTCTGCTGAACCTTTGAGAAAAAACAACAATAATAATATATATAGTAATATACCACTGATGCACAGCGCTTTTAGCTTTTAGCTTTTAGCATTTAGCATTTAGCATTTAGCATTTAGCATTTAGCATTTAGCATTTAGCATTTAGCATTAGCAGTTCAGGTCAGCTCTGCTTTCAGCCTTCTTTCTTTATTTTAATGTTTTTAAGCACTAAATAGTGAAATAAGAGGATGAAACTGATATTAATAAACAGTTAAAGGAAAAAACATATCAAAGTGCATTTGTCTGTCTGAAAACAAAAAGAAAATGAATAAAAATAACTCAAAAGCGTCACTTTAATCAACAATCTGATGGTGTTTGTTGCATGATAAACGTGACACGACAGAGCGTTAGCATGAGTTGCATCATTTTCTACCAGAGATCACGTTACGAACGCCAGAAGATCCAACATGTGAAGAGAAGATGCTGTGGTGTTATTCTACTGCCACATATCTCAACATGTTGTAAAAACACAAGAAGAAGAACCATGAGTAACCTGACTCACGGCTTATTTGTTTAAATTTACTGAAGATCAAGTTGGACAAGTTTTCACATCACATCCAACGTTCCAGTAAATTCAAAGCTAGAAGCAAGTCAGCCAAAGTTAATTTTAGCTGCTTCTAAAGTTCAAGCAACAATAAAAATCCTCAGAGGCAAGTTGTCACGACGACAGCTTTAACAAACCAGCTCAGCTTTCCAGTCAAAACTTTTTATTATTGCAATAAAAAGATGAAGAAAGCACGTCCAGTCAGAGCAGAACCTTCATCAGAGCCGAGGGCGAGTCACGTCTGAAATATTGAATGAATCGTGTTTGAAATGACGGTTCTGTAAACTGTGCAGCCATCAGTGAGTCAGGATGACAGGAAGTTTAGAATCAACTGGATATAAAAGTGATTTAACTGATAACCCAACGTCTGGACCCAGAGTGACGGAGCTGCAGAACCCAACCAGCTGTAATCCCAAGTCTAGACCATGTTAGACCTGTGTGGGTACGCAGGACTGAGTCAGCATCGAGACGAGGGACTCCACCTCACAGGTGGAAACATTTGTTCACAGACAGACACACACACACACACACACACACACACACACACAGGATAAAAATGTGGAAACTATTCAAGCTAAAAGAAACTAAAAACAGGGAAACTCCAAGCTGACAAATCAGAGCGTCATAATAAAAGTCAGGCTTTAGGCTGGTCTGGATTCTGTGTCTCCGGATGAAGAAGCCATTCAGGAACATGACCATATAAGGACATGAAACAGAACAGGTGTGTTCTGACTATAAATGGAAACATCTGTGCTTAATACACCTGGATGATGTAATGTAATAAAAAAGATGATTTCACACAGACTTTCCGATGTTATTTTTCCATGAGTACAAAAACAACAAACATCATGTTTACCAGCTGTAACCATGACGACATGTTACTGTTACAATTTTACAGCCAGGGTTGGTTTCCTCTGTTTCCTGGTCGAATTACCAGCTTTTCTGCTGTATTTAAAGGCTGAACCTCCAAATAAACATGATTTATTCAGTGTATGTTTACTTCGTTCAAGTGGTGGAGAAATGGTCATAAAAAGTTTTAACTGAGAATAAAAGCTGGAAATGAACAGAGCAAAGCAACAAATAAATCTGAAAAACAAACAACAGCAGTTCTTCCAAATAAACAAGACATCTTGGAGATAATAGTGTTAACGAAGCTTCACATCGTTGTTGACATCATGTTTTCTTCTGGATCTTGTTTTTCAATTTTTGTTCTATTTCAACTATTCATAAATCAGAACGTTCAGCTCCTTCAGGAAATTCCAGCTATAACTTTTAGTATTTCAGCTATTTACACTTTTTTAGCTATTTTACTTTTTCTGCCACATTTTCTCTATTGAAAATGAATGGAGCCATTTTCATTAAAACCCTTTAAAATGTTTCTAAATCTTTACAGCTTTTGTTCTGTTTCTGCTCTTTTTAAGTTTATTGTGCTAATTTTAGCTACTTATTTGCTAATTTTAGCTTTTTCTGCTATAATTCTGCTTCTTTCTGCTATTCTTCTTTTTTCTACTTTTTTTGCATGTTTTTCTGTTAATTTGAGCTACTTCTGCTTCTTACAATTGCTTTCTGCCATATTCAGCTATTTGATGCAATTTTAGCTAATGTTCAGCTGTTATTAGCTAAAGTTACAATTTTAAGATAATTTTACATTTTGGTGGCTGTTTCAGCTTCTTTCTGCTACGTTCAGCATATCTGTGCTCCTTATGCTAATTTTAAGTATTTCCAGATACATTTTAGCTGTTTTAGCTATTTTACAACAAATTGTCACTTTTTTTTTTGTTTTTTTTACATTTTTTTCCTGCTAATTAGATTTTTTACACCCCTTTTACCATCTGGGTGCTAATTTCAACTTGTGTCTGCTACCTTTAGCTTGTTTTTAAGCTAATCTTAGCTTTTTTTCTGCTTTTTCAGCTACTTTTTCTACTAAGTCAATCTTTTTATGCTTCTTTCAGCTTTTCAAATTGAACTCACATCACATGTTTTGCTATTAAACATTTTCAGCTTCATTTCAGCAGCTTTCAGCATTCACATGAGCATTTTCACAGGAAATGCAGTTTCTCTAGTTCATCTTTACATTCTAATCACGGTTTACCTTAATTAGGATCACAGGTGCCTTCAGTTTAGGTTGGTTTGGTAAATTATGTAAAAGAAAACGAATTCAGCAGTTTTTGTTTATCAGTAGATTTTTTAGATACACATCATGCAAAGTTCTAAATGTGTGTCAGCATTTAGTTCAGAAATGAAGTAATTTGGTTTTATTTTGACGGGACTGTTGTTGGGAGGAAGTGCGGCCCCTTGGCTCGGTTCTGTCCCAACATTCAGGAGGAAGTGGTTGCTGCAGGGGTGGGCTGCCGTCCTGCATGTTTTACATGTTTCTCTGCTCCGACACACCTGATTGGAATGATTGGGTGATTTATCAGGCTTCCCTCCATCAGGTGTGTCGGAGCAGAGAAACAAGTTAAACGTGCAGGATAGTGGCCCTCCAGGACCAGGACTGCCCACCCCTGGCTCAGAGGGAGCACAGCGTGTTGCAGCTCGTTCATGAGTACATTACAGCTTTTCAGAGCTGGAGGGTCTCAGTTCAACCTGCTGCTTTATCATTAACAGGTTTACACCAACCTGCAGGGAAACGTCCAATAAACCTGCTCCTGTCTGGGTTTCATGTTGGCCAACAGAGTCCTGGTTTGATCTTTTCATCCTGAAACATGACACAGGGTGGGATTCATGACACAGGGTGGGATTCATGCCACAGATCTTTGCATTTTATCAGGTTAAAAACAGGCTCAGCAGATCTGGTGAGCAGGAATTAAAACTACGCGATTGTTTGGTTTGACAAAAGTTTATGATCCGAGTTAAAACTGTTATTTAACTCAAGCTGAGGATCATAATTACAAATGTGGTGAAGAGAAAAACAATGTTGGCATCCAGAACACAGAGTTTTAATTCTTTCATGGGAGATTCTAGGAAAAGCTTCAGGGAGTTTATTTTTTTCTCAAACAAACCCTGAAAGAAAACTTAATTACACTTTGTGGGTAAATGTCTTCATGGTGTACTTTAGCTCCGTCTCAGAGGAGTTCACTTCATGATGTTGTTTATGGGATAAGATGACAACATTTAAAAACTGGAACAGAAATAAAACCAGGAAACTAACGAGACGTGACCAACAGGTGAGCTGCGACCAGCTAACTCAGGTCAGGTGAGGAGGATAAATGAGCTAACAGCTCTTCTTCCAGATCATCTGAACCCCTCCGCTGCCCCAAAAACAAAATCATTTCAACACAAAAACAGAAAATATTTAGTTAATTAAAACCTTACATCAGGCTGTTTCTATCGGAGCCAAATAAACCTGTTTCTTTTCTTTTCTTCGTTGTTCTTGGCTCAACAGAGACCCTCTGCAGCCTCCTGATGACTTTAGCCACTGATGGGTTCGTTATGTAATATTCTCATTCCTTGACTCGTGACTTTGACCAACTGGTCCAGGCTTACTAGAAACTTTGCTGGCCTTCCTTGTGTGTGTGCATGTGTGTGTGTGTGTGTGTGTGTGCATGTGTGCGTGTGTGTGGTCATCTGGACATAAAGAACAGCTCTATTGTCTCCATTCAAAGGTGAGGGGGACGAGGACCTGAAAAGCACCTCTCGTCCAAACCCTTCCTTCTAACGGCTACACTTGACATGCAGAGGACAATTCTCTGGGCAGAGAGTGAAAAGGTGCTGCCAGCTGAGCGGGGCGAAGGAGGGATGGAAAAAACAGCCTGAAAGAGAGAAGGAAAGAGGAGAAACTGAAGGTGAAAGTTGAAGTTCAGCTCATAATCTGACAGTATCTGTATTTACAGGAATAATTCTCGTGCTCCGTCCGGAGGGGACAGATTGGCTGTCGACGCTCGCAGGGCGTGTTTGTGCAGAAGTGTGTGTTGTCGAGGTGAGTGGGTCCACTAGGCGGGCCTGGGTTCTCTAAAAGCACATCCTCTAGAGCTCTGAGAGGAATACCAAGCTCTGAGAACAATGAGGAGAGGGCCGAGTCACCCCCGGCCCACCAGCCTTTTACCACTCAGAGGGCAGCGCTGCTGGGACAAACCTCGACACCAAACCCACCTTTCACTTTCACAACCCTCTGAAGAGTCAGTGTGGTTCACACACGACAGTCAGGAGCAGGATCCTGGGCTGGGATCAGGAAACAAAGATTTATTTTCAAACCAAAGCAGCTGCAGCTGTAACTAAATAAATCAAATTCTTCTGTAATTTTATTGTTTTTTAAGAGATTAAAGTAACTCAAAGTGCTTTACAGACTAAAAAATCTCAAACTGAGAGGGTAATAAAATAAACAACTCATAAAAAGCAGATTGCATCAAACTTTCACTTCAACACAAGCAAAACTCCATCAGAACCAGGACCAGGACCCATCTGCCTGACAAACCTGGAGTTTAAGTCTTGTTGCCTAATCTTCAAGAACTGAGACAACTGAAAGAAGAACCATATTGGTTCTGTTTGGAACATTCATACTTGACCAGAAAGCCAAAGCAAACTGCTGAGAGGTTCTGATGAGGAGAACATCAGTCCAGATCACTGCATCCTGTCAGGTCCGTCACACATCGTCTGGAAATGACAGATTTGACACCATTCTGCAGGAATACAGACGTATGGATGGTTTTCAGAAGTCTCAGAGCCGACGGGCTGTAAGGAAATAATTTCACCTCCTCCTCCTCATCCTTCCCTCCATTCCTCTCCTCTGATAGGCTGCTAGTTCGCTCAGTGTGAAGAGTTCTGCCCCGAGGATGAGGATGTCTTCATGTATTCTTGGCCGTGCACATTATTTAGCTGTCCACATTGTAAGCTGCTCATCAGCCACCTCTGACTGAGTCAACTGGACACTTTGGAATAAAGATAGGCAGATTTCAATCCTTTAGATGATTATTTATTGTGGTTTTTAGGTCTGGATGTTTGGCTCTGAAGCCTGAGTTTCCTGTCGTTAGTTGAGCTCCTGCAGGACTCAGAACACAGCCTGAGGACTCACAGAAACTGAGACAGGACTGAGAGCCCACCTACAACTCTGGAGAGACTTGTACAAACTTTAGAACGTGCTCCAAATGAAAGCGAGCCTCTGCAGGAGAATGAACTGCAAACGTGTCGAGACATTTGGAAATGCTGTTGGACAACTGGTCTCCACCAATCACAGCCCAGAGATCAAAACACAGACCAGGACAAACAACCAGTTTTTAGTGCTGGAGTCACCTATGGTCCCAGCACCAACACTGCAGCACTAAATAAATCTTCCATCATGTAGTTTTTAGATGTTTTGTCAAAACCTTTTTGTTCTAAGGTTCTTTTACTTTGTTGTAAAGAAAATAAATCCGTTTATTCTGCAGCTCTTGTGTTTTTAGCTGTAAGTCCTGAATAATCTGCCGTCCTCCGTTTGTTTAGAAGCACATCAGCGTTTCAGAGTTGATCCACTCCGCCTGAATGACAGAAGACACTGCAGGCAACGCTCTTCACCTCTCTCATATTTACATACAAGCGTCTTCATCGCAGCCATTTGATTTGTGGTTAACTCCTCAAAGGCTCCGTCAAGATCCCCGGCTTGTACAGTTTGTACTTAATTACTGTAATTTCTAACATTAAAAGCTTAGAGGCTGCCAGTGCAATAATAAAAAGCGTGCTTTGTCAGTCAGGCCTTTTGATTTTGACACTTTTAAAAACCAGTCCCTTAGGATGTTGACAATGAGGCCAATTGACAGGCCTGTTTGTATGGAGCACAGAACAGAAGATTATTGCTCTTTGTAGACACGACCCCATTCATCTTTTCGAGAGGTTTGAGTCGTCTTAGAGGAATTTGGGGATGTGAAACTCTAGCCGTGTTTCACATGAAAAAGAACACGCTTTCATGAAAAGGAGAGAAGCCACAAAAAACAATGTGGTTTCTTTATTCTGACAGAATGAAAGCAGGGGAGCGAGAATCAAAGTGGAAGCAGGAATATGTGGGGAAATTAAAAAGCTTTTTAAACCTGTAGATTCACGAGGGCGATCGTAATGCCGAGTCGTAACGCCGAGTCGACTCGTCTCCTGTTGGAGCGTCGCTGCAGCCGGCGGCCAGGAGTTTCTGGGCTCGGCAGCTGTCATTTCGTTCATTGACATTATGCATGCTCAATATCTGCCGTGCTGTTTTCTACTCTCTCCATGGGGTAATTTAGGGAACAATGAAGCTCTCTAGTTGGTAACAGAGCCTTCTTTGTGGCACGGGTCCCTGGGGGCCGCTAATCTCTGCCAAGAAAAACAATAGCTCGCTGCTGCAGAGCCCGTTCCTGTCAGTAAAGCATCAGGTTCAAATGCATGCTTAAATGAGTGAACACACACACTCAGGGCAGAGATGGGTGCTGTCCATCCTGACTGATTGACAAACATTGAGACATAAATACTCAGTATTTACCCTGACTACCAGCGATGTGCTCCAACACAATCTGTTTTCACTGGCAGAGGACTGTTGATCCACCAGCAGCAATAAATCAATCAGAACCTGCTGACAGTCCACTTCACAGGGTAACGGCTCAGCGCTTCACCCAAAGACATGTTCCAACCTTTTTATAAGACTCCACGTTAGTCTACTGGAACATGAAACGTTTGTTTTATCTCCACTAAGTATAACAGCTTCAGAACTGTTGGACAAACTGTCCATCAGTTAAAGACAATAAGAAGGTCCTGATCATGTCAAGTGTCCATTCATTCCAACAAACCACAAACCTGCTGCACAACATGTAAAGAAACACCAACTTTAAGGTGTTTCTCACTTTAAACACTATTCAATAATTATATTTGTTTATAGTAAGAATTTTATTAACTAAAGTTTTAAACAGTTTTATATTCCCACTGAAAAAACAACTTTTTTACAAACTGAACAAAATAAATAAAACTTCTCTTAAATCACATTTTTTAAAATATTTTTTTAAATAACTATTGAAAAACAGATTTGACTTTATGATTTAAAACATTTAGTAGATTTATTTTTTATTGTTTTTCTGAGCAACCCCTGGTGGCCCCCCAGGGGTTGTGACCGGCTCGGTTCTGATCCAGTCGGTGTGATGGGTCGGAGCAGAGGTTCTGCAACGTTTGGTTTGAGTTTGGCACCAGAACTACCAGATTAACACGGTTATGATGAGGAAAAGCTCCTGGTTCAGCCTGAAACACGCTCCTTCTTGGTGCACGTTAAAAAGAATTTAAGTCAAACCAACAGTCAGGTGTCAAACGCTTGATTTATTGGGAGCAAAAACATGTTTGATATTCTGACATGTGGAACCAGGGAGCCGAGCCCAAACCTTTAAACCCACAGAGTTCAACAATCTTTGATCAAACACGACTCAGAACAGACTTACAAACAGAAGAATTAAAAAGGTCCTTTAAACATTCATGTGTTTTACCAGTCAAGCAGATGAAGCAGGAGTTCAGGATGATTCAGGTGAAAAGCTGTTCAAAAGAGCCAAAGAACAAAATAATCAGGATGTAGGTGAAGTAGCTGCTTTCAGGCCACTGAATCTTCTGTCAGAACAATAAACCACAACATTACATCAGTATCAGACCCCAGTTTGTTCAGGTCCACCAACATTAACCTGAACCCATTCAGGGTCCGTTTACAGCCATCAGAACCTGTCTGCACCTACAGACCTGCTGTTGGACCACACGCTACAAAGACTGGACCACATGTGAGGGACTGTGAGTGCAGATCATTAATCAGGGTTTTGTGCTCCTGCTTCTGTTTGCTGAGGTTTCCTTTCTTTTGAATGAGAGACCAGTGAAAATCTATCAGAGCTTTGTTTCCTGTTAGCTCGGGCTGGGTCCAATACAACCACACCACACTTATTACCACTGGACATCAAATGATCACCAGTGGTTCACAACAAAATATTTGTATGTAACACTTAGTGGTCTGTGATATATTTAAAGAACTGAGTGTTTAATCATTTCCTTCATCATAAAGCTCTGTTTTTTATTAAATATATATTTAACAGGAACTCCTCAGTCCAGTTTAAGGTGGCACCTCACGGGACTAAAATGTAGTAAAATAGTTTTTTTGTTGTGGCATCACTGAATTCTGAGTGTTTGTTGATTTTCATGCACAGTTTGTTGGCCGTGCACATTATTCATCCTCTTCCACCAACATTGTCCGTACTGCTGCCCAACCTGGCAGCTCCCTGACCTTCATACTGGACCACTCTTTATGTGCTGATTAAACCAAAAGACGTTACCCAGATCGTCTGGTCCAATAAGTCGGTCTTTCTGTGATCCCCTCCACATCCAAACAGCCACTGTTTGAAGAACTACACAGGCTGAGCAGAAAATATTAACCCGCCCTTATTACCCTCATCCAGCTCACACTTTAGACCCTCGCATGTGTTGTCAACAAACATTCAATAGGAGGGATTAAAGCCCTCTTTCATCCCCTTCTTCTGGTTCTCTGTTGATTCTATGGGTCATCACATCCAGCTGGGAGTCTTGGGTTCGCCCACAAAGCTCCCCGAGTCGTGACACAGACAGAGTACAGACCAAAGAAGCCAACTGCTGAGCCACTTTGAAGATCAGCAGCTATTATCCCTCAAGTGCCCGCATTGTTCTACGCTTGAATTAGTGCACCTGAATCCACTAATCGATGCTTGTTGGTTCTGCGTGCACATGAATGACATGTGAGGGCCGCTAAGTGATCTCTGAGAGCCTCGCACGGCTTCAGTGGACCCAGTTCCTTTCCTGCAAGTCCGAACAATCAGCTTCTGACTTTCAGTGTTTCAGTTTTCGCTGAGTCAGCCTCTGATGTCATCAACATGTTTGTGAAGCTGCCATTGAAGGATTTACCTTCACCCACCTAAAAATAGCCTCAGACACGAACCTGTACCCAACCTGCAGGGTCAGCGGTGGTGAAAGACTTCCTCTGGTATTTACAGCCCGACGGCGACCTTTGACCCCAGAGTTCAGCTTTAAAGCAACAAGTGTGCTGCCTGTCCAAGGAGAGGAGACATGTCTTTAACCAACAAACACAATAAACCACACGGTTCTGAGCTCCTCAAGTTGTTTTCTGTTTGATCAAGAGATCTGAGCTCAGGTCCACACAGTTCAACAGAGTTATAACTTCTTTAGTTTGACAGAAAATGAGTTAACCCCAACATTAACAAGTCAGCTGATGTTTGATTTCAAACTGTGACAAACAAAGCAGCAGAACAGAAGCTTAAAAACTACATTTTTTCATCAGATCTCATAAAAACAAACTTAAAATCCTCAGATTTTTGTTGCAAAACATTTTAGTTTTGAACTGTTAAACATGAAATGAGTATTTCAGGAGAGGATTAACTGAAGGATGAGGAGTTAGGAAACAGTTTCATCTCAAACACAACAAATAGGTGTCTCAAACAGGAAGCTGACTTTTCCCACTTCTGGGAAGAATCCCAAACATTTACAGTAAACGAGCGAGCGTCGTAATCAGCTCCGAGACCAGATCGTGACAGAGAACAATGAGCCGAGGCGTTTGTTTACGTGAAGCGTCCAGTCTGATTTTCTCCCCGCCGGTGATGACACACGGCGTAAACGAGCTCTGACCGTTTCCTCCCGCAGGAAACACGAGACACAATCATCTCTTTTCAAAACGCCACCAAACAAAACACGCTTTGTGAGCTACCTGCCTGACCTGAAACACCGAGCAGAGAATCACAGATTCTGCTTGGAGAAATATTATTATTCAGGGGTTAGCTTTGATTTGACGCGTTCATTAGATGATTACATGAGGCTCAGGTGCTTCTGAGACCACCTCTGGATGATTTTTACTTATTTTATCAAACTCACATGGATAATCTGAGGATTAAAGCTTGTTTTATGTTTTTATTTAAATGGTCAAGCAGTAAAACTTTGATTATTTTCAGCTACAAGATAAAAAAAAATTGTTTCCTCTGAAGTGTTTTTTAAAAGAAAACTGTTAATATTTCTTCCTTCCCACATTTCCTCTGGTGTTTTAACATCACACGTCTCTGCGGAGGAATCCAGCCAATTAGCAGCAAACAGGAGTGTAATCACAGCAAACACGGCCCCTGATGAAGGCTGCTAACAATATCTGTGTAATCACTGGGCTTTCCTCCACACACTCTTATTAATGGACTCTTCTATTGTTTCTGAAGTCCGTCCAAAGCCTGAAAGCCTCCTTTTGTTAATTGTTAATTCAGGTTTGTTTAACGCCTCACTTCTTTCTCAGTGCGTCTTATCTCCTGATGACGAAGGTTCAAGGTTAATTCTTTCCCAGCGCAGGAGAAGGCCGGGCAACAAAAAGACATTCATGTGTTTACGGTAAGCAGCATTCACATTCAGGAATGTGCTACACTTTAATGACATTTGCATTTCAGTTTGTGCTCGCGTCGGAACGGATCTCTGGAGGAACGAGCTGAATGTTTGGAGAAGAATGAGCTGCTTTGTGACGAAAAACTGAACTAATGGAGTTTTGTTTAACGGCTTGATGACAACATGAGAGCTTTTTGAAACCATCCAGCTGCTGATGGAGACGTTAACTAGTGATTTTCTGCTCCCAAAACAAGTTTTCACTGTAATAAAGTCTATTGTTAACTTCTGTCTTGTGTAAATATGGGTTTCAGATGTTGCTCTGAATGACACAAGTTGTTTTTGTGCAGCTTTAACGCGCTCATCTTCTCCAAACAGAGAGCAGAGCCGTTCCTGCTCCCGCGCTTCATCACGTCGTCACAACAGAAAGCAGTTTAAATCACAGGCTCTAATGTTTGGGTTGGAGATTGTAATTTAGTAATGGCTGTTTACAGAGCTTTGAGGCTGGCACAGACGCAGTGAGAACACACATCTGAGCTGACCTCCAGCTCAGCAGCCCGGCTGCAGACTGCTGCTCCGGCCTGACGTTAGCTGAGACAACAAACCTTTTATCAGAACGTCTCCAAAGGTTTCCTTCAGAAAACATTTTTAAAACAATCTCTCACGATGCTCAGAAACTTGTCTCCAGTCCTTCTCAAAGTTTGTAAAACTGAGTCAGACCACTTTGGAAGAGGAAAATGAAACGTCTGTCTGCTTCTGAGGGAAATGAAGATCTGATCAGGAGTTTATTAAAAAGTAAAATCATGTAAAAACCTTCTGACATCACCTCTGTAGACTTCACATGTTAAAACAAGCAAACACTTGGTTTGTGACAGTTTGAGAAACACTCTGACTGGAATTCTTTTTGTTAATTATTTTCATTTCCCTGCACACACACACACACGCACACACACACACCTTATGGGACAGTTTTATAACCGTCCTGTCAGACATCTTGATAAAAGTAAACTTCTGTTTTAAGGTAAATTAAAATCCTTTTGGAGCCTGAAGGCAAACGTTCTGTGTTCGTGTCACTCGTCCATCATTTCCCTTTCTTCTGACTCCATCTGTGTCCAACCTTCTGCAGCAGCGTCTTCATATGTTTGACATACGTTTCTGTGGCAGTTACATAAATCCTGAAAAATCATTATGTTTTCTGCTGGGGGACGCTGTCTGAGCACGCTCGGCTTTGATTGCTGTCATGAGTCCCTGCCTGGTATGTCTTTGGGAAAACTTATTGCTGTAATTTGGTGCGTGCCTCATCGTCGTACAACAGATTTAATGAAACATGGGTTATCTGGATTTTGAGGAACAAACAACATTCTTTAACCTGTGATTAAGCTTGTTTTTGTTCATCAGCTTGTTATTTTTTCCTTAAGTTTAATTTTAGTTTCATTTTACTGAAGCAGCTCCATCAGCAACACATAAAACAAAAAACTCAGTGTTTAATAAAGAAGTGGAGATCACCTCCACCTGAGTTTTACAGAGTTCAGCTTATGATGATTTTAGCTCAACATATAGAAAACTGGTTGAATTAGACATTTTGTGTTTCATTAGGTCAGTTTGCAGCCAAATGGAACCAAGTTGACTCCAAATTATTGTTAGTTGTAAGAAGAGAGGAGATGGATGGATGGATGGATGGATGGATGGATGATCCTGTCCTCTGCAGGTCTCTGCCTGGTTCAGGTCCTGTCCTTTGCAGGTCTCTGCCTGGTTCAGGTCCTGTCCTCTGCAGGTCTCTGCCTGGTTCAGGTCCTGTTCTCTGCAGGTCTCTGCCTGGTTCAGGTCCTGTCCTCTGCAGGTCCCTGCCTGGTTCAGGTCTTGTCGAGTCATTTATCTACTCTGGCAGGAGCGACTGTGGACTGGTGGAGCAGAGGTGTTGATTTCTCTTTTTATCCGACCGTTTGTTTGGGGGGGTCGGTGATCAAAGCCGTCACCTGTTAGCCATCATGGCCCCCCACACCTCCCCCCTCCTTTGGCACGCTGCCATGCACGGGCCTACCTCTCTTTGTTTTATTAACTTCAAAAGGTGGCGCCTCGACTCATTTATCACAGAGCGGTCCCGTCAGAGGCAGGTCGTCCAGGCGTTGGTGCGTCCAACTCCTGCTCTGATGTTACTCAAGGAGAGATTTCACACACACACACACACACACACTCCCTCCTGCCGTATCTTTGATCTGGAGCATATCTACATCCATGCTCACCCGTGGTTATTTTTAACACGTTTTATCAGACTCTTTACATTTCAGCTCATCTGACAGGTTTGAAGTCAGCAGGAGTTGGATGATGAACAGATAGCAGCTTCAGCTGCTCCCTCTGTCAGGGAAACACTCCATACGGGCGTGTTTATCTTGTTTTGATGTTTTTATTTACAATATCAGTTAAAATGTAAAGAATGAACAGGGAACCTGAGACGGGCTGAAGACGGGGTGGAGGGTTCAGATCCTCCTGGTCCTGCAGGACCACTGTCCTCCATGTTTTACACACTTTCAATTCAGATGCTGAACAAATGACTGAACTCTGTGGAACATCTAAACCGTGCAGGACTGGGGTCCTCCAGGACTGGTTTGGATCTGGACCCGGTGTTTGTGTGAATGTAAAGGAAGATCCGAGGAGTCCACCCTCCTGTGAGTTCTGCATGACTGCTGCTGCCCACAGAGATGAGGATGAGTGGGGCACTGCTGTCCTCGCAGTGAGGTGCATGTGTGTGCACGTGTGTGTGCACGTGTGTGAGACGAGGGGGTGAACTGGGAGGGCATGGGTAAAGAAGGGAGGAGTCTCATTCACCTCTCCTCCCGCCCAACACTGACTTCTTTGTAATATTCGTACAAAAATTCTGTGAAGGTGACCCAACCCCCCCCACACACACACACACACACACACACACACACACACACACCCATTCAGCACTAATCCAGTGACCTCCAGCGTATTAAAGTGACCATTAGTGCACATAGCAGAGACAGTATGTCTTTTGAAAATCACATGGAACTAGAAGCCAACGGATTAAAAGTTTTGCACAGAACCATGCTGTCTGGACACCATTTCAGCACTGAGCTGTAGAGAAAATGATTAGAAAAGTAAATATTTGAACACATGAACCAACAAAGAGCCAACACCTGAGAAACGGCAAAAAAAGAGGGGCGGGGCTTAATACTCAATCCAGCCACTAAAGGGAGCTTGTTTTGATTGGACTTCAGCTTCCTGGTGCGTGTCGGTCATCCATGTTTCTTCATTCTGACCTGGCTGGTTGAGCTCTAAAGGCAGCCTCAACCCAACCTGGAGAGTTTTACAGGTTTTTATTGTAAAAACAGGTTCACCGGTGCAGACGGTGAACTGCTGATGTGATGAAGAAGAGCATCACATAAACGAGCTGCAGTCAAACTGAGCCAATAAAACCTCTTTACTTTCTGAAGACCTGTTCTTTTACAGCTTCCACCTGCTCTGTGGCTAATGTTCAATGAGAGCTCAAAGGTTTTTTCTGGGAGGAAACTTTATGTGGTGATAAAAGTGCAGCTCAGTGAAGCCTCGGCAGCAGCAGCGGACCCTCTGGATGCGGAGGTCCTCGTTAATCACAGCAAACAGTTGGAGATCCTTTCAAAGGGGATTATATCAGGGTCAGGAGCGCTCAGACCTTAATTACCCTTGACATAATGTTTGACCATTCTGTTACCACTGGGGAGGGCAGCACTTATTAAACAGACGTGGGCCCAGAGGTCAGGACTGAAGGAGAGCCCCGCCCCCTGCCCCTCCAACACAGGCCCACTTCCTCCAGGTTCCACTGAAGCAGTCCAGATTTTCGGTCCGATCGGGATGAATCCAGGAAAGAATCCTGATGGTTGTTTTTCTGCAGAGAGCTGAGCTACCTGAAGGTCAAAGGTCACAGCTCTAATCCTCAGACCAGCAGCTCGCTGACTCCATCACCTCGGCAACGCAAACTTCTATTTTACCTTTTATAAGGAAGGTCTCAGATCTAAATATTTAACTTATTTTTTAAGAAAAGCAGAAAAAGTTTCTATTTTTTTGTTATTTTTTCTTTGTTTTCTATTCTACGATTTTCAGCTGAGACTAAATCTTTAGGTTTTTGCAGAACTGTGCTGAACATTTCTTCTCTCCTCCACTTCATGTTGATCCAGATCTTTGCATCATGAACAGGTCTTATCATACTGACATTATTATAACTTTGTAGAATGGGTAAAGGTACTGCTGTCAGGTGATCCATCAGTTTTGGAAGAGGTTGAACAATCTTCAGTTCTGTCTCATTTAGAATTCAGTTATACTGTCTGCTGCAGGTTGCAGGTGGTTAAATAAGGCTGTTAAGATGTCCATATTTTACAGGTGTTATTGATATGCACCTGATATGTGGCCTTTATTAAAGGTTAGGTTTAAGTATAATTTACCCATATTTATAAATTAAGTTATATTAACGGAGACTTAAATCATTTTATGAAAAGCTTCTTTATTCTGATCTGATCATGTTAGATACTATAGAGCTGTTCAGATAGATAGATATTTATGTTATATAAATGATTGTTTTTGTTATATATATATTAATGTTATATATTGATGTTATATGTATTTGTGGTATATATTTATGTTATATACATTATATATATTTGATATATTACTGTCTGATTTGCAGAGCGTGCTGCAGACTGGCAGTTTTCAGAGGAGCAGATTTATCCTGTCAGTCTGTCTCTCAGAGTGAGGAGGCTCCAGACACGATTCTTCAGTCTATATATTTACTCAAGGTTGTCTCCAAACCCACAAAGCTGAGGCGTTTATCACAAACTGCTGTTACTGTTTCTGCAGAGGAAACTCTCAATGTAACAACTCGTGTTCGTCAAGGTCATCTGTACAAAGTGTGTTTTAAATCACACTTTTTCACTTTCATCAGCCTTTAACCTGCATCCTCTGAAAGATACGAGAACTGCTTCCAGGGATCTTCTGAGGCTGAATAATTCCCTCGGAGTAAACACGGCTTTGTTCTGCTTCACGCTTCAGCTGCTGAGAAGAATATCACAAACACAGCAGGAAAACCACTCAGCTGAGCTTTATTCATCAAAAAACAGCAACAAATGAAACTAAATGTGTTTGTGTCGATCCAAAGAGAACCCACCTCCCCGGACTGGTTGTTTGGGGGTGGGGGTAATAATTTGATGGGGCTGAAGGGAGGACAGAGACAGGATTATTGAAAGGTAGGGAGAAGAGGGAGGAGGGTCCGGCGGGGAGGGGGTAATCTGTAATTAGTTTGAAATGACATTTTAGATGCTTTAAATTGTCTTTGATCCTCGGCTGACAGACGAGGGTTTTACATAAACATCACGTCACAGCTGCTTTCATGTTCCCTGAATCATTAACAGCTTTTAGTTTGTCTGCCTGCCTTTTCATTTGTCACAAAAACACTGTTTACACTATTTGATTTAATGATCGCTGTCAATTTTCACCTCCCTTTCCCTGCTCTGACATTAAAAAAGAATGTTTGTTGTTTAGAACATATTTAGGATGTTTTTATTTCTCCCACGACATGATTCCTCTCTGCTGCAGAATCCTTTATAACAACACACACAGGTCCATCTGTGATGAACAGGTACAGCAGCATCCAGGTTGATCAACTCTCACGCCTCGGTCTTTGGGAACATTCTACACATTCAGTTGAGATTCAGACCCCCCACCCCCACCCAAGGTGCACAGTGAGCTTCTGTTTCAGGAGATCATGTATGACCTCCATGGCTCCATGACCAAACAATCAACACAAACCGTTAATATGACCTCAATGACCAATGGTTATGGTTATGGTGAGTGGGGATGGATAAATAATCCATGTGAGCGGGGGCCTCATAAGGGGGCCCATTGCTCTCCCCAAAAGACACTGGTCCTTATTCAAACCTTCGTGTCCCTCAGATGAAGGACACCAGGTTAGAAACACTCAGTGTTCTGAGCTTCTCAGGATCCA
>JARVJO010000061.1:3372992-3386802 GCA_031762555.1 Cynodonichthys magdalenae
AATATTTCCTTCTGTGTACACTGAAGGTCTTTGAGAGATGCCACACACTGGTGGATTGCAGATATCTCAGCTTGAGACACAGCTGCTAAACTCCCTAGTGGGTATTTGTACTCTCTCTCACTATAGTAAAATATAGCAAAATAAGCCCTCCTGCACCTCCTGACCCCTTCAGAAGGATCCATCTGTAAAACAGTAGAAATGATGGGGAAGACATGTCCATCGTAGAGAGGTTGCTCAAAACCAGCTGACATTATAACATGAAAAAAACATCAACACAAACCATTAAAACCAGAAGAGTGGGGCTCTCAATTCTGTCCTCGTAAATCCATTTATTTACTGCTGAAAGTTAAAGAAACATTTTGAGAGTGAAGTAAATTATAGATTTGAAGGATTTTAATGTGAAAGTTTCATCACATTCACACATTCAGCAGATTAAACATTTTTATCTTAAGAAAATCTGACTTTTCAAGGATCATTTAACATATTTAAAAACATAATTCAAATGAAGACATTGTTTGCCCACATGTTGATCTTTAAACACATTATCTTGAGGGAAACCCCCGCCCACCTGCCCCCCCTCCTGTCCCTCCTCTATTGAAGGTTGGACTTTGAAGCAGGTAGCAGCAGCAGATATTCAGCACTTTGTTCAGAACATAAAGAGGTTCTGCCGGATCAGATCTTCCCATTATGCTACTATTGTGCTGCACACAACTGACTCACAATACCTGACATACTTTCATCTCTTTATTCCAGCTTTATTCATCAGCACGTTTGTGTTAAATGAGCCTTATAGAGGCTTTTTTCTTGTGAGTGTGTGCACATGGACGCGTGCACGTGTCTGCACCAATCAAAGGAAACCATCAAGAGTTCAACTTTCTGCAGAATTGTTCCAGAATTTATTCACAGCTGGGAAACATTTAAGACTGTCCTCACCAGAGGGGACTGTGCAGCAAATTCACCCTGAAGGTCAGACCGTGCAATCAGCTCCACCTCAGACTCTACAGTAAGCAAGTTAAAGGTCAAAGGTCATGGCCTCTTCTCTGTAAAAACAACATGGCTGCACAGCGGTGGAGGGCTGATGGTTTGGGCTCTTCTAGATTTTTTTTTTGAAGCGAGTGATTGAAGCAAAATGCAGCTTCTGAGCGCTTCCAGCACAAACAAACACTCAGGGACTTCTGACCAATCACACAATAAAGTTCTTACGTGTTCTTATGTGGAGGGGCGTAAACAGTTCAACCTGTGGGTTGCGACAAGAAGGTGCCGAAATGTCGACAATGCGAACAGAATGGTACAATTTTTGTCATGAAACTGCGACGGTTCGGCCCGATTTCGGCAGTTTGGATGAAGCATAGTGCAGCCTTTACTCTATTATAGTTTGCAGACTGAACATTATAGATTCTAACAACTATAAATCCTAATTACTGTGAACTTCACTGAGTTACAGTAACTTAAATGTTAACATTGCATCAACAACTTATTCTTAATATAAATAGTTAAGGAAGGTAATATGCTAATATTTACTACATTAGCATCACCATGTGCCAATATAGAAAACATTGCAAAGCAATCAGGACACTTATTTGTTCCGACCATTTTCCCTCTATCCATCTGTGACAGACCTTTTTTTTTTTAAATGTTTTCATTTATTTAAACAACAAAAAACCTATATACAATAGAAAACAAAAAATACACAAATCAAAAATTTAAATAAAAAGAAAGGTAGCAGAAGAAGAATAAATCTCATAATGTCTGCATCTTTTATCCCCAGAATATATTCACACAAAAAATAATTTACAAACAATACTAAATAAAAACATCAACTCAAACAACAGATTCACATTATACTTTTCTATATACCTTCAAGAAACTAGCTTTTATCTTTCACTTAATTATATACATAGATCTGACATTTTTAACATCATCTTCCAGATTATTCCACAATCCTGTTCCTTGGATTAAAGTAGACCGCTCCTTCAAATTAGTACGAAACCAAGGCTTCACCAACATTTCCATCCTCTTAAGATAATATTAACTCTCTCTTTTAACAAAATTTACTTGAATGTTGGAAGGTAACATGTTTTTATGAGCCTTATTCATAAACAGTAGAATATTATTGTGGTTATCAACTAAACCACAGAATTTCAACATTTTCAGTTTGCAAAATAACATATTTGATGGATGGCTGAAATCTCTTCTTAAAGCTCTTTTCTGTTAAATAAAAAGAGGATTTGTAGTTGTTTTACACACTTTGTCCCAGACTTCCATACAATAGATCAAGTGTGGAACAATTATTGCATTATATAACATATACAGAGCTTTATCACTGAATAACTCCCTGACTTTATACAGAACTCCAATAGATTTAGATATTTTTGTTTTTAAATAATTTATGAGAGGTTTCCATGTCAGCTTTTCATCAATGACACCAGAAACTTCACCTCACTACAAATATCAACAGCATCAACTTTAAATGAAACATCTACAGTTCTCTTACTGTTACTAAATATCATGTAATTTGTTTTATCCAAATTTAATGACAATTTGTTAAGTTGAAACCAATTTTGTATTTTCTCAAATTCTATCTGTGCCATCTCCAACATGTGTTCTACAGCTTTACCTAAACAAAAAAAAAGGAGGAGGACACATTTGCCGGAAGCATCGGAGGAATCTTTGAATTTGGAAAGCCTCTAGCACGACAATGTGACTTAAGGAACCGACAAATTCAGTCTTCAGAGGACACAGTCTCTGAATTTGGGCACAGCCGAAGTACTTTTCAGTGTTTATAAGAGGACGTGTTAAAACACTGTTTCTATGCAGGAAATACCAGGTAGAGCTCAGTTAGTGTTTGTTAGTGGTGCTCAGACGATGAGACAAGGAACTTTTTTTAGTTGAAATTAAACCCCAAACATCAAGCTAGCTCTTTGAGGGCCACCGTAACGCTCACGTGACCTTCAGTGAAAACGAGTTTGACCCCTCTGTGTTAAAGTAACGAGGCGTTTATGTGCACTTCCTGGTTTGTGCAACCAGGGAGTGAAAGCAGAGGCCACTGGGGGAGACAAGAGTGTCTTTCATGAACAAATGATGTAAATTCAGCCGATGTTCGGCTCATGGTGTTCATCGGCGCAGGAAACACCTGCAGCAGCAGCTGAGTCAGGATCACGTGCTGGCTTTGGTGACGGGGACATGTTGTTAAAATCCCCCGTCACACTTCAAACAGTTTGTACTGAACACACAACAGAGCTGGGACTACAGAACACATGCAAACAGAGTTAAATCACGTCTGAGACGAAGTTCTGCTGGAATATAACTCCTAAAAATCATTAAAGGTGATTCCAAATGTCCTGAGGACAATTCAAAAATCATTTTATTACTTATCAAAAATGAAACTGTATCTGCTGGTTCAGCAGCTGGATTAAATGTCATCCTGGTTCTGCAGCAGCATTAATCAGATTCTCCTTTAATCCCAGACAGGTGACTTCTGAGTTGCAACATTCCCGTTCCTGACGTTCCACATGAGGACAAACACAAACAGGAACAAGACCGCAAAAACAAGACAAACATTCCTGAGGCATGTTTTAACAAAACAATAATCAGCTGCTTGAAGGGATTCTTACACACGCCTCAGATCAGATAATAGAGCTAAAAGACAGGAAGTCATGCGTCTCTGTTAGCAAAATATCAGAGAACTTTTCAGTTTATAAATCAAGATGGCAGCAAAGTGTTCAGCCAGATGTACAGATACTGAGCTCAGATGTGGTGTGGTAGTAGCTGAGAGTCGTCCTCAACACAAACTGAGCGACAGCAGAGCATTAAATGTTTTAAAAAGACTTCAGCAAAGTTTGGAACAAATGTGGGTCAAACAAACTCTGAAATAAAATATAAACATATCTGAAATTAGCTCTGATTAACTCTGATTGTTTGCCGCCGTTTCCCAGGAAACGAGTTTCTCGACACATGACGAGCAGCTGGAAGTCAACACTGAAGCTATTGTTCAGCAGCCGAACATCACAATCAGGCGGCCCCTCCTCTGGGGCCTAATGAGCCGACTCTGCGCCCGGCAGCAGCGGGGCCACTTCCTGAACAGCGCCGGGTCGGACCTAATTGGTTCTGCCACAGCGATCCTTTCTGCGTATCTGACAGCCAGCTGAGAGGAATCAGCCGAGGAGCGGGGCTGGACACATGTTGACAGCAGGACGTTCGGCTGATTGACGCCTGAAGAAAACACTTTTCTTTCCTTTTACACCTCCGCTCACCGATAACATACAGCACAATTAAATAATCCTGGATTTAAAGTATGCTGAAGGGAGTCGACCTTGAAAAATAACGGGGCAAGCTAAGAGTCAAAAGGGGCTGGGGGGTTGGATGGGGGTCGGGGGGATTTGACTAAACCATCTGTTGACCAAAGCTTTTGAGAAAGAGCTCTAATATGGATTTAGGATATTATTCTCTCGGCAGGTGGGACGATCCAAACCCCATGGATTTCTGTGAGGAGGCGGTTTGAGGGGGGGGCTCAGGAATTAAAGAAAAAAAAAGATTTGAAAAGAGAGACACGGCCCAAAAAACTGGACTTTTATTCTGCTTTTTCCTAATCCTCTGAGCTCCTTCAGCAGATGCAGGTACAAGAACGCCACAGAGATCCAACAAACATGTAAAAACCTTCCAAACGCCGTGTGAGGGGGTTATTATTCAGCTTCTGATCAGGAAGCATGATTTAAAACCTGATTTGTGGTCTGAGTGTGTGCAGAGATTTGAATCCAGCCAATCCGTGGCCTCGGAGCTTTGGGGCTGATTCAGTTTGCGGACGTCCTTCCTGCTGGTTTCCTGTAAACCAAACGTTTCTGCTCAAACGCTCCAAGAAAGAAAAAAAAACTTTTTCCCAGCAAATGTCCTAATCTGGGTTAATTCTCAGTAAGATCTGGTTAACCACATTCAGTTTGACATCCAAGGCTCTTTAGGTGGCGTGAATCCTGTGAGGAGGAACGAAGCAAATGTGAGTTCAATTAACGAGGGTTGAGTCAGGAGCGTAATTATCCAGGAGGAAATAAAATTTCACACTTTAATCCAGTAAATCAGGCTCGTTTCCCTCCTCTGTCCGTCTCTTTACCTGTTTAATTCTTTACAGACGTGTGTGTGTGTGTGTGTGTGTGTGTGTGTCGGGGGTGACTGAAGAGGTGCATGCTGGGAAAAGCACAAGAGAAACATTTTCATCTAAAATAAATATTTTACGAGCTCTTAGACTAATAATAATCACATTAAACAAAAGAGTCTTATTTGAGCAAAAATATATATTTTATTCTCAGAAATTATTAAAAAACAATTATTGGAGCTACATTTATGACCACATATCTGTTTCTGTGATTAGGAGATGCTGTTGCCATGGTAACGGCTCCATGAGGTTTTGTTTCTGCTGACAGCTCAGGAATTCAGGAAGAAACTGATTATAGAAACTATTAGTGTTCTGAATGTTAATAAATAAACAGATGAATTACTAATAAGCATAAAGATCCTGCAGGTTTTATGATAAATTATTTATTTTTCTGTCATCTCAGTTTTTTATCTGTTTGCTGTAAGTTTTTTCTCAGAGGATTTATTATTTTATGTTGGTTTCTGCAGCTCCCTTTAAGTTTTGCATCATAAAAAGTTGTTTTTATTTTTACAAATGCAGTTAATTGGTTGGTAAACTGCTCTTGTTTTAAGACTTTCACATCTGACGTTCTGTCAGTAACTCAGGGGTGAGCCGATCTTCAGATTCTCCTCTGGATTTCGTCAGACTTTGACTCCAATCATAAAAAAGTGACGTCAGCGTTCCAACATAGATGTAGAAAACACCTGGAAACACGCCGCTGTCTGACAGAAGTGCACGTGCAAAACAAGATAAAAACACGATGACATTCATGCAGGTAAACAACAACAAATACACAAAAAGAGCCGAGTTGTTTGACGTTCCTTCATGACGTTTAATTATTTCTCTGAGTTTTCAGGAACAAACAGATCTTTGAGCTGATATGACTTTAAGGAAAGAGAATTTTATTTTATTTTCCTCTGGTTTGTTTTGACTCACTTATCTGAACTGAAGTGCTTCTGTCATGAGCAACATGCCATCGTCTGCAGACACACAAACAAAACGCACGGCATGAAGCTAACAGTAAAGATTTAAAGCCTGACTGCTTTTCTTTTTCTCACCATGAAAGGAGGGCGATCATGTGATCACTTGTTTGTCTGTAAAGAATCCACGCATTTCCATCAAACGTTCAGGGAGTAAATGTCAGATATTTATCTACGACTGGCGAACAGCTCAGTTTAAGATGCTGCACAGCTGATCCAACTGAGTTTGACAGATTGAAGCTGGAATTTAGGGTGGTAGTAGCTGAGAGTCATACTCAACATCTACTCTGAGCAACCATCGTTTCTTTAAGAGATGATTGCAGTTTTTTATTTTTATTTTTGTTATTGTTTTGTTCCAGTTTAGCATAAGTTCTGTGTTCAGTCCAAATATAATATTCTTCTTTAAACTCATGAATTAACAGGTTATTTACCTGTCAGAACTCTTGGTTTTTCTGGGGGTGGAGGAGAGTTGAACATCCATTTTCTGTCAGTTTTTGACCCTAAAATTGTGGCAAAATAAAAAAAGTCTGGAAACAAAAAACCCTGAAAAACCCAAATCTGTGGGTGTTTTGTTGTAAAGTCCTTAAATTTACTGGGATTTTTATTATGTTTTCACAATTAGTTCCTTTATATCCAAACAATCATTGATGTTACTGTGAGGACGTCAGTCACCTTTTCCTTCACCTGTTGAGCTTTTTTAATTATTTGACTCTTTTTAAAAACAACCTGTTTTATTTGACAGACAGTTAAGTCACATGGATGTGACTGCAGCACGTTTTGTGTCCACGAGGACGTCAGCTGGTGTCTCCGTGTTCTCTGACAGGACATGTTCTCACATGTCCCCTCGTTCAGGTTACACCCATCCACGTCTCTGCTGAATCCTTTTCATTTAGTTTTTTTTTTATTTGCTTTGATTTCTGTGGAAGTAAACACTCGGGTACAATTTGAGACATGAGTGGACACCCAGAGACGGAGCTGAGGGATGAGTCATGTGATGTCCTCTGACAGGAGGACATGTCCACCCAGAAACTCTGAAACTCAAGACGTTTGCTGCTCCGCAGGAATGTGCTCCCTCTGTTATTTACGACCTGTTGGACTTATCTAAAATAGTAACGCCCCGAGTGGTAAACACTTTTTGTGTCACTGCTTTCTTTTATCATGGTGCACGTGAGAATCAGGCTGCTGACAGGCTCCACACATTTACATTTCCTCTGCTTCCTCCGCTAACATGACAAGTGTCAAAAGTTACCAGAGAATCTGCATTTACTGCAAATATGCTTAATGCTGAAAGATTGTCGCTAAATGCTTCTGAAGAAGCTGAAACAAAACTGTTAATGTGAGTTCACTTTGAACAACAAACAAAATTACCTCCATAGAAAAACTGAAAAAAATGTGTCAAAAAAGCTAACAAAGCAGAAATGTAGCTAAAATGACCAGTTGCTTAAAAAGCAGAAAAAGTTGAAACTACCAGAAAGATTCAAGAAGCAAAAAATTAGTTTAAAATCAAAATATTGTTAAAAAAGAATAAAAGCTGAAATTTAGACAAAAGAAGGTAAAACATAGGGAAAAAACCGTGACCTTCACTTTTTATCCTACAACCTTATTAATAGGGGTTATCAATGAAAGAGCACATAAATTAAACAGTAAGAAGCTAAAAAAAAAAGGTGATTTTAATTGAAAAAAAAAAAAGCTAAAATTAGATTTAAAAAAAAGCAGAAAAGTAGTGAAAACAAACTGTTTGCTAAATGATGCCAAAAAAGTACAAAATATGTACTTCGTGAATGACGCTCCACTGTGTGGAGTGGACCTCCACTCGCGCTATTTTTAGAACACCAGTCACGTGACTACTGCGCGTGATACTAATAGGTGACAAACTCTCCGGTCTAGCTGTGTTTAAACTTAAATAAATGAATGAAAACAGCATCAAACTCCACCGGGAGGACCTCGGAACATTGTGCTATGATTCTTGTAACAGTGACTCAGAATACAGCCATCATTCCAACATGGAAGGACTATTTTTGATCACTTGTCCCAAGCTAACATGCTAGGCTAACTGCTATTTGAGCGATGGGACGAGCTGAATTTGGTATGAAATAGTACATTCAATGATTTAATGTCTGCTCCAAACATTTAATCGGAGTTAAAAGACCAACATTGGACCACCCAGATCCTATCCCTGCATTCTGTCCATAAACAGGTACAGTAAACCTTGTTGTTTTTATTGTAGCCTACTGCTAGCTTTACTCCTAGCATCCATGCTAGCCTGATACAGTGATCTACTGCAGTCAGTCACACATACGGTGATAAAATTATACTTACACAAATTCTAAACATCACCATTAAGTTTCTTAAACAGTGACTAATATGCACACAATATGCAGCAAGCTAAGCTAATAAGACATCGGTAAAACACCAACCTTTTTTCAACAATCCCACCGCTATCCAAGTCTGTCGACGACCTCGACCCTCCAGACAACCTTTAACTGAACTTTCCTGTGATCCATGAAGTCTGATGTGTCGAAATTTGCTCTTGAAACATCATTTTCTGTTACGGTATTAACACTGAAACCACGCTGATTGTCCAATCATCGGAGAGAGCGGCAGATGTAAATTATATGTGTGACGTCTCCAGTGGAGATCACCATTAGCAAAACAACGAAAGAATAGCTAAAAAGGCAGAAAATAATCAAAACAGCAGAATGATGCTGAAAGGAGCACAAAAGTCTTAATTTAACTGAGCAGAAGAAGAAACACATCAAAGCTGATATTAGAAAAAATAGCTGGAAACAGCTAAAATGAGCAAAAAAGAATCTGAAGGAAACTAAAATTAGCACAGAGGTTTTATGAAGCAAAACCAGAATAAAGAAAGAAATGCTCTAAATGATCAATTATTTAAAAAAATGAAAACAGGTTTGATTTCAGGGAATTATTTTAAAATTAAATGTTAACATTTTGTGTTGTTGTTGTAATCTTGTTACTACAGTAGAAAAGTTTAACCCAGAGCTGTTGAAGAAAACCTCCTCCTTCTCTCCTTATTTTAGACACCAATAAAACTTTTTACATTTCCTCAGCAGGCAGTTAAAATACTTTGAACAGCCCGACACACGCACACACACACTGATCTGATGCTGCTTCCTCGTATCACTTTCTATAAAAGATCAAGCAGCTGTTAAATGATGCAGATGAGCAGCAGCTGAGGAAAGCTGCAGCCATAAAAGATGCAAAAACTACAAGCAGCAAAAACAAACTCAGTCCAGTGAGCGATGCAAAGATGCAAACAGCAGAGTAAAAATAAAAACCTGATGTGAGCCTGCAGCAGCACAACCCACCTGCTTTATGGAAATAAAACTTTTTATTTATTCTCTGTCCTTACATCCAAACCTGTAGATCCACATGTTCAATGTTTACTTTTCTGTTTTTATCCTGGATGACTGAGACTCTGCACCAGTAATCATGTCAATAATCATTTTATTTAATGTTTTAATGAGTTTATAGTAGCTGCTGAGGGGCAAACTTGCAATATCTTTGAAAAAGAGACTAAAATGTTAATGTTTTGTGTCAGAAAGATCCAGCTCTGCTCCCTGTGCGAGTGTGTTAAACACAACACCAGCAGATAATACGACTTCCTGCGTCCACAGGTCAGAACCTGACACCACGCTGGAGTCGTAAAGGTCCAGGGGGCTCTGAAAGGCAGCGCTTCACACTCACAGGACCGCTGTTAATGTTAATGAGGTGTGATGACCGGCTGCTGCTTGTCAAGGTCAAGGCTGGAGCTGCCCACGTCCAGAAGATGAGTTTGAGACACGTTCAAATCACAACATTTAGTAGTTAAACACATCAGGGCTTTTTATTTCTGACGTTAAATTCAAACACTTACAGGCTTTTATTTTGAAGGTAATAAAACTGGACAGAAAACTGTTGAAACTAAAACATGAATATCAATAATTTGCATGTATTTCTGATTGAGGCTATAAAAATGGAAGCAAAAAGCAAACAGGAAACCAACAGTTCTGGATTCTTTTAAACTTAGACCTTAGCCCCAGGTCGGGTCTGAAGTTTCCGGTCTAACCCTGTCCGTGTGGAACTCATTTTGCCCTCTGGTCATCAGGGTTTGGCTCTGGTTTTCAGATTCTGGATGAGATTCGGGTCAGAACCACGGGTGGGCCGACGTACAGGCCGTGTGCTTTTGATCAGTGTTGGGGGGGTCCGGTGCTGCCTAAGGACCAGTCCTGAAAACCAGGTCCAACATCTGAGGGTGGGCTCAGATGAGATCTGATAGAAAGATCTTGTCTGGTTCTGATTGCTGCCTTCATCTCTGCTCCTCACAGAAATGAGGAACATTTAGTTCTCTCTGCTCCACCTGCAGCTCTTGTGTTTCACAAGGAGTTTTTCCACAGGTTCTGTTCTCCTTGGCTCCACCCCACTCCACCTGGTTTTGGTTTTTCCACTGTCGGCTCCACTCCTTTTCGGCCCAGTTTGTGGAACCTCCTCGGCGGTAGTACTGTAGTGCCGGCACCATTTGTGGCGTGGGGTGCCAAAGCGTGTAGCAGTCGCTGATTGGCCAGAGGAGCTACATGAACCGCCCTGGATGATGTCATTTGTGAACAGATGCACGAGCAGTTTCCAAATGATGGTGAAGCGCCGGGAGAAACTAAAAATCTTGAGCCAGATTTTAGAGCAGTGAAGGACCACGACAGCCAAATTAGCTCAAACCAAATGTAGGTGGTCTACAGCCACCGTTCTGGTTTCTGCTAACTGTAGACTGGACTCTTCACAAACTTCAGAGACATCTGCAGACGGTGAGAGCTTCATGCATTTAATGAGATATTGAACGTAATTTATGGGACACGTCTCACTTGTCAAACTGTACTTTTTATTTATAAAGTTTGTACTGATTGTGCATTATTAGTTTCCAATGCTAACTAGTTAGCAGCTAACTTCTAGCAGCTAGATGTTTAGTTAGCCATCCAGGCTAACAACAAAGACCCTATGCTCTATATTTATTATATTTATTAATTATTGTTTACCATAATTGTGGCTAATTGTTTTTTTGTTCAGAGTCACCAGCTGAGCTCCTGGGATGCTTCTCTGACATCGGTACCGGCTGCCTCGCCACCCGGGTCACGGTTGGGCAGCTACAGGAGAGAGGATCTGCTCCTGTTACATTTAGACCAAATTTTATTTAGATGATTGTGTGTTTTTATGTGGTTATATCTTGTCTGACTTTTATTTTGTGCAATAAAGATACTATCAGCAATACTATTTGCTTTTCATTGAGTTAAATCTTGCACATCTATTTTAATATACCGCCCACTTTTAAACAACGCTACCGCCCACACACCTGCACCTGTCCCTCTTGTTTTCTCCAGGTTGTCTCTGTTTGGAGCATCTCTGGTTCTGGTTTCCATCTTAAACCTCATTAAATCCAGTGACGGCGTGTGGTTTTACAAGATTTTCGTCCACATGTTCTTCCTCCTCGCGTGTCTGTAAATAAAATTATCTTTGTGTCTCTCATCGTCTCCGGCCGTCCCCTGATCCCGCTGCCAGAGAATGCTGAGCGGCTCACATGCTCCATCATTCTGAAGTGATGAAACCTGAAAACTGAAGCACATTCTTTGGCAGAGCGCGGCGTTTCTGACCTAATATTATGAGAAGAAATGGTTTTAAATCTGAGGAGAAAGGCAGGAGCTGAGTGTGAGCGCAGAGACAAACAATGTCAACACAGATTTATGTGTCTGTAAACAAGTCTGTCTTATTGTGAGGTGGATCATCATCATGATGAAGGTGCAGCATCACACTGGAAAGTGTTTCTTTTACAGAAACGTGTTGAAGATGCCACCATTTTGATAAAAAGACCAAAACAAAGTTTCTGCAGCTGCTGAAGTTCATCTCTTGATGAAAGCAACAACAAAATAGAGCTTCTTTTTCCTGTGCAGAAACTCAAACTGCCCGTGTCATACAAGCTTTGTTGAGCTGGAGGCCTATAGGAGGCCCCGGGCCCCCGGCCAATCCAGCCCAGCAGCTCTCAGAGACTGAAACCAGAGAAATGGCAAAGCTTCTGGGAGCAGAGCTGAGGACTGAAAGACACCCATTCAGCAGCTAAACTCTCCTCCCAGGGGTGCAAGACAGAAAAACAGCAACACAGGAGGATCTCATGCTCTCTGTGGTTACCTGACACAGGTGATAATCCATATTTCCATCCATCATTCTCACTCACTTGTCAGCTTTTACACTTCTTAAAGCTGTGACAGTGTGATCCATGATGCTGAAAGACGTCATGAATTTAAAAACATCTGAAAGATTTCACCTAACTGACAGATTTTTATTCAACCCTGTTTCTTTCTTTTGTTTGAGTGACTGAATCACTTAAAACCTTAATCTGCTGTTGCTGTAATCTGGATTTCCACAGTAATGGACTTGTTTTCAATCATATTTATAATTATTTCCATGTTTAACTGGAATAACCTGCCTGCTGCTTCTCCAGAACATCACTGAATGAAGCTGTGAAGCAAAGAGGCAGAAGCTTGATCAAACTTAACCACCTCCACCGAAACATGAAACCTTTAGGAAACCATTGCCTCATGGAAATAAACCAGTCATTTATTTCCAAAATAAAAGCCCTGCTTCCTTAGTAAATAAAGTTAAAGAGGACTTTCTGGTTCATGATGAAGTCAGTCGTTCAGCCTGGCTGTGGATGAGCTCCTGCTCCGACCAGCTGCCAGGATTGTCCCGGGGTCAGTGGGCTCTGGAGTCACACGGATAATCAGCTTTATTAGCGCTGCTGCTAAAACCAATTTAAGAGCAGACTGAAGGGATCAGACGGACCAGCTGTCCACACCAGGACCTGGACAGACTCCCTGGATCCACTCTGAACACCAAAACAACAACAACCAACTGCCGACGTGAGCAGGCTCATCAGCAGACGAGCACAGGGCTCGGTTCTGAATATTCTCTGTCCGGATCAGAACACTCGGGTCGGCTCTGCAGCTCAGCAGTGGAGCCAGAACATCCTCCTGACCCTGACGGCGGCCCGTTATCGGCCCGATGACCTCCCTGGTTACAGAGCAGCGGAATCAGGCTAACTCCATCTTAGTCAGGGCAAGTGTGCCGCGTGCTACAGGCGCCGCTTCAGCCTTACGTCACGTTTGTGTCTGGGTTGATGGCGCCGCGGAGGAGAGGCACGAGGAGGAGGAGCTAATCTGGTCCAGATTACAGTCCAGGTTTCATCCTCTCCAGAGGTCTGGGTCGGTTCTGCTCAGACGTTTGGAGTCAGGGCAAGTTAAAAGCAGGATATGTCAGAGACAAAACCCCTTTAAACTGTCTCAGGGATTTGTTTTTCGTTCACAGAATTAGGACAAAGATGACTTCCTTTAAAGATTTTTGGTTTCTAAAATCTCTAACATCCTCTGGGGTCAGGAGCACCAGAACCGGTCCACCCTCGTGGACCTGTTGCAGCCTTTAGATGAGAGAACATCATTACATCATGTTGCATGTTTTCTTGATTGTTTCCTTTCTGCTACTTGAAACAGAAAGATCACAACATGTAACCTAAGCACCGACCTCCTGAACCAGTTCTGCTGAACTACAAACAGTTCCTGCTTTACGCTCAGTTCAGTTCTAAAACCATACCATACCATCTTTATTTATAAAGCACTTTAAATGGCACAAGGCCAACCAAAGTGCTGTACAAGAGACAAACACAACA
>JARVJO010000061.1:3414468-3428688 GCA_031762555.1 Cynodonichthys magdalenae
TGAACACACCAAGACCAGCTTAACACATCAAGACCAGCTGAACCCACCGAGACCAGCTGAACACACCAAGACCAGCTTAACACATCAAGACCAGCTGAACCCACTGTGACCAGCTGAAAACACCAAGACCAGCTGAACCCCAAGACCAGCTGAACACACCAAGACCAGCTTAACACATCAAGACCAGCTGAACCCACCGAGACCAGCTGAACACACCAAGACCAGCTGAACACATCAAGACCAGCTGAACCCCAAGACCAGCTGAACACAAACCATCATCCATCCATACATCCATCAATCATCCATCCTCCATACATCCATCATCCACCCATCATCCATTTATCCATCATCCATTCATACATCCATCCATCATCCATCCATACATATATCCATCATCCACCTATCATCCATCCATACATCCATCCATCATCCATCCACACATCCATCCTCCATCTATACATCCATCATTCATCCATAAATCATCCATCATCCACCTATCATCCTTCCATACATCCATCCATCATCCATCCTCCATCCATCCATTTATCCATACATCCACCCATCATCCATCCATCCACCCATCATCCATCTTCCTCACATCCATCCATCTTCCATCCATCCATACACACATCCATCCATGATCCATCCACCTTTCACCCATACATCTATCATACATCCATACATCCATCATCCATCCATCCTCCTCACATCCATCATCCATCCATACATCTATCATTCATCCATCATCCATCCATCATCCTCACATCCATCAGCCATCCATACACACATCCATCCATCTATCATCCATACATACATCCATCATCCATCCATCCTCCGTACATCCATCATCCATACATTATCCATTTATCCATTTATCCATTTATCCATCATCCATCCATCCATCATCCATTTATCCATCATCAATACATCTATACATCATCCATCCATCCCTCATTCATACATCCATGATCCCTCATCCATACATCATCCACCCATCATCCATTTATCCATCATCCATCCATACATCATCCAACCACCCATCATCCATCCATACATCATCTATACATCATCCATCCTCTTTAGATATATTTTCTGTTTCCAGTGAGGAGGACAATCAGGACATGTCTCCAGTCCATCACCTGGAGACAAACAAGTCTTTCACCCTCTCACACCTCAGGCTGATTTCAGATCAGCTGAAGGTTGTCTCTCACTGAGCTGTGACTCAAGTCAAGATGGCCGCCACGGCCAACACAAACATGTCTATAATTGTTTTAGTTTGGTGGTAGTAGCTGAGAGTCATTCTAATAGATCAAAGAAGAGTTTTAACTAAGGTGAAATGCATTTATTTAATTTTTTGTTTCATTTCTAATATTAAATATATAATTTTATACATTAAATTTATCTTTATAAATATTTAAATAAAGTTAATATTTTATTGTTTTCTAAGAACATCAAAAGCATTAAGGTGAAAGTTGTTTTTTATTTTTTTTTATTTTATTATAATTATGTTAAAAAATTAAAATAATCATAGTCAGTTTTATGTTGAGCTCATTTGATGGGTTTTAAAACAATAAAGCGGGTGTTTTAGTTTTATGTTTTTATTTTTTATTTTAAAGAATGTTTCCTAAAACATAAAGATGTGATGAGGTCTCTGAGCTGAAAAGTCTCCAACCGAGATGAAAAAGTCTGACTTTAAATAAATAAAGGATGAAAATTGTTTGTTTTCTGCTTCCTAAACAAACAAAAAGTGTTTGAGTTTTTCCAAGTAAAGGCCTCGGAGATGATTGGTTCTGATTCTGGGTTCTGTAATTAACCCGTCCTCCCACTCAGAACCGCAGCTCCAACAGGAGGAGCAGCGAATTAAAAATGTGATGATTGTTGTTCGTCAGGAGCAAAAGTTCTGCTGAGTTCTGGAGCCGAACTGCTGGGCCGAGTTAGCCCGGCCCATCTGGTGCAGCAAATGGTCCAAGTCACCGGGGAGCGGGGGGAGGAGGGGAGGCGGGGGGAGGACTGAAACCAGATCAGCACAACTCCGCTCCGCCGCATGTCTCCGCACCAAACCGCGTCCAGCTCCGAACTCTGAGCCGAACCTTTTCACGCGTCGGGTCCGCTCGGTGACGCCGGACAGGACCAGCACGGAGCCGGACATGGAGCGCAGGAAGGAGCTCCCGGTTCGGCTCTGATTCGGGCCGGGCGGAGGAGGAATGTCCTGCGGAGAGTTCCCCAAACTTTTCCACGCTCGGTTCGTGAAGTCCGGAGCGCCAGACCGGTTCTAGGTCCCGGAACCAGAAAGTCCAGAGAAAGTTTTTCCTCTTCGGTCAGAGAGAGCAGAGTCCTGCAGGTAGGAGAACTTCTTTTCTGGGTTTCTGTACTTTTCTCGGAGGAAAGTTCCGAACCGAGCCTTCCTCCTCCTCCTCTTCCTCCGCGTGTCTGCCGCACATCGCGCTGGTTTTTTTGCGCAGCTTCTCATCTTTTTGCACTTTGAACTTTTCTGACGCAGGAATCCAAAAAATGTTGGTCCTGAAACCAGATCCTGGAGATCCGGTTTCTGCTTCCAGCTCTTCTTCTGTGGTTTTCAATCAACTTTTCTTAAAGTGAAGTTTGCGGCTTCCTGCAGCAGAATGAAGCATCTCGGCTCTGATTGTGGACATTTTCCTGTTTGCTCTGCAGTCTGAGCGTCAACAAACACTTCACGCCTCTGTGGGGCCCTCAGGGGCCCTTCAGCTCTAATATTTGCTGTCGGATCAAACATGCGCCTCTAATGAGCTCCCAGCTCCTCTGTGGACCCGCGTCTGATCGCCCGCCGCTCGCAGCCGGAGGCGGACCATCAGGTTGTTACCCCCGCTTCTGTTAGCAAAATATCTGACGAAGCACTGATGGGATGTGAATGAAAGTTTCAGGAAATCCTAACTGATCATGTTTCTAGAGCTGATTGAATTTTGGAGCAGAGGCGGGTTAAGATGGCCGCCTCACCCACGTAAATTAAAAACACAAAAATGATGACAAGTCGGTGGATTTTCTAGATCCTGAGCTGAGTGTTGGTGTGGTAGTAGCTGAGACTAATCCCCAACACCAACTCTGAGCACTTACACTGTGATTGATTTGTTAGCAAAATATTCCATGACTGATGAAACTTTCAGAGAGTGATCATCTAGAACCAATTCAAGATGGCCGCCGCAGCTAAAACATTTCTGATTCAGCCAGTTTTACAGCTACAGAGCTAAAACCTGAGTGGTAGTAGCTGAGAGTCATCACATGAAGCTGCTGGTCCAAATCTCTGGCGGGTGATAAGCATTCTTTCAATTAATCCTTCTCCACCTTCAGTTTAATTAAAAACAAATTGTTTATTTTTATTTACAAATGAGTATTTTTGTGCTTCAGAGAATTGAGACGTTTGAGGAAAAGTTGAAGTAAATAAGAGACTGAAGGCGCAGAAGGTGTGTGTGTGTGTTTTCTGCTCCACATGATGACGAGCTCAGTCAGAGCCCGGGCTGATTTGCATGAGAAGAAGAAGAAGAAGAAAAAGTTTTAGTGCGTTTGGTCTTTGTGAGGATGAAGAGTTCCAACAGTTCGGCCTTCTGAGGAAGAAAAGACTGAAGAATGGATGAGCCTATTCAGCTCAGGGGCTCCGCTCTGCAGCCTGCTCACACACACACACACACACACACTATAGTGGCCATGTCACTTTCATCTCCTACACACACACACACACACACATTTTCACACATGGCCTCTGCTGCTCAGGCCCCCGCTTCATTGATCTGCTTTTCTCTGCTGCGTTTTGGAAACGTGCAGAAAATGGACTGAAGCAGAGGCTGAAGCTGGAGGCAGGACTGACGGGGAGCACAGAGGGGTGGGGGGGCTTTCAAAGTGAGGAGGAGGGGGTGGGTGGAGGAGGAGGAGGGGTACGGGCCATTTTTTTAAAGCAAATACCAATGAAGTCTAGCGTACAGAGACAGAAAGGAGGAGAAGCTGAGTGACTCTGAGGAGGGGGAGGAGCACCTCCTCCTCCTGCTGAGCAAACCCTGAAATAAAGAGGGGCCTTCCTTCGAACCCGAGCCCGCCCGGCTCCTTCAGCCGGTCCGGGACCCTGCAGGGTTCTGATGAACTCGCAGGAAGTTGTCATGATGACAGGAAGGAAACAGAAGCGAGGAGCGTCACTGATGTGTATCACCACCTCCATAAGAGGCGAGCAATCATGTAATTAATGAACGCTGACTCAGCGTACGTTTACACAAACTTTAATGACTTCTGCAGACTTTTTTAGCTGCTTGCATATCAAAACGTTCGGCTCATCCAGGAGCGGTTGCTGGGACTTCACTTATATATTTAAATTTATAAATATTTTATCCACAGAAACATCTAATCCCTTTACTTATTCTGTTTCAGCTTTAAGTTCTGGTTTTAGTTTCTTATGCTGCGTTTAGCGATTAACTACCACTCCTTATGTTGTTGTTTTTTACAGCTGTTTGCTATATTTAGCTTTTAGCTAACCTTCTGCTACACTGAGCATGTGCAGCTACTTTTAGCTTATATTTTTTTAGCTTTTCATATCCTGTCAATTTTTGCTTCCTTTAGCTTTCAGCTCACCCTTTGACATCGTCAATTTTTAGCTAGCGTCTTTCCTCTCTTAGCTTCTAGCTAGTGTTCTAATTACATCAGCTTTTAGCTAGTGTTCTGCTTCTTTTAGCATTTCCTCCCCAGTTTTAGCTGCTTCAGTAAATCCCAGCAGTTGTTTCAAGTGTTTCCCATCAGAAAACAATCAGCCGAAGGTTCTGTGGTTCTGGTGGTTCCTATGGACTGCAGCGTTTCGTGAACAGGGATGAATAGATGAGAGTTTAATGGTTGTTTAGGGGTGGGGGTGGGGTGGGGTGGGGTGAGGGTTGAGTGTGGGCTGTAAAAGGCAGGACGAGTTAAGAGAACCCACCCGGATCTTTCACAGTCGGGCCGCTCTTCAGACGGAGAGAAGCTGCAAACATTCATCTGTAGAGCTCTTCACTGGAGGGGTCTGGGGGGGTGTAGTCCCTTCTTGTTTTAACTCTCCTTGTTTCTCCTGAAGTGTTGGAGGTTAAAGAGTCGGCTGCACGGTGCAGATGATTTGCACTTTGAAACAGAAGTCTTAGATTTCTCCTCGTGTGTTTTCTATAAACTGATGAACATTTATCAGATATTTTAAGAACAAAGAGCCGTAACTAACGAGCTCGTTAACACTTGACTGACCTCACCTGTCACCCCCAACAACAACCACAGAGGAGAGACCCTGGCCTGGACCTGGTCTCCCAGCCCTCCTCTCTCTGAGGAGAGACCCTGGCCTGGACCTGGTCTCCCAGCCCTCCTCTCTCTGAGGAGAGACCTTGGCTGGACCTGGTCTCCCAGCCCTCCTCTCTGAGGAGAGACCCTGGCCTGGACCTGCTCTCCCAGCCCTCCTCTCTCTGAGGAGAGACCCTGGTCTGGACCTGGTCTCCCAGCCCTCCTCTCTGAGGCAAATCACAATTCTGAAACAATGGGAAGTTTTCTCAATGTGTCGTCGTTGTCCGGGTCTGTTCACTAGGAGACCTGCTCCTGGTGAAAAGACCTGCTCTTGGTGAATAGACTTGCTCTTGGTGAACAGACCTGCTCTTGGGGAACAGACCTTCTCTTGGTGAACAGACCTGCTACTGGTGAACAGACCTGCTCTTGGTGAACAGACCTTCTCTTGGTGAACAGACCTGCTCCTGGTGAACAGACCTGCTCTTGGTGAACAGACCTGCTCCTGGTGAACAGACCTGCTCCTGGTGAACAGACTTGCTCTTGGTGAACAGACCTGCTCTTTGTGAACAGACCTGCTCCTGGTGAACAGACCTGCTCCTGGTGAACAGACTTGCTCTTGGTGAACAGACCTGCTCCTGGTGAACAGACCTGCTCCTGGTGAACAGACCTGCTCCTGGTGAACAGACCTGCTCTTGGTGAATAGATTTGCTCTTGGTGAACAGACCTGCTCTTGGTGAACAGACTTGCTCTTAGTTAACAGACTTGCTCTTTGTGAACAGACTTGCTCTTGGTGAAAAGACCTGCTCTTGGTGAAAAGACCTGCTCTTGGTGAACAGACCTGCTCTTGGTGAACAGACTTGCTCTTGGTGAACAGACTTGCTCTTGGTGAACAGTCCTGCTCTTGGTGAACAGACTTGCTCTTGGTGAACAGACCTGCTCTTGGTGAAAAGACCTGCTCCTGGTGAACAGACCTGCTCTTGGTGAACAGACTTGCTCATGGTGAACAGACTTGCTCTTGGTGAACAGACTTGCTCTTGGTGAAAAGACCTGCTTCGGGTGAACAGACCTGCTCTTGGTGAACAGACCTGCTCTTGGTGAAAAGACCTGCTCCGGGTGAACAGATCTGCTCTTTGTGAACAGACCTGCTCTTGGTGAACAGACCTGCTCTTGGTGAAAAGACCTGTTCCTGGTGAAAAGACCTGCTCCTGGTGAACAGACCTGCTCCTGGTGAACAGACCTGCTCCTGGTGAACAAACCTGCTCCTGGTGAACAGACCTGCTCCTGGTGAACAGACCTGCTCCTGGTGAACAGACCTGCTCTTGATCGGAAACCCAGCTTCCCAAAAGCATTTGAACATCTTCATTGTCCGCCGGCTCACAAAGGAACAATGGTGGCCAGAGCTGCGGGGTCTTGTGGGGGAACTCTGCCCGGGTCACGGGGGGTCAGCTCATCTGAAGGAGGGGGGTGGGGGAGCAGGTTTCATTATCTCAACTCCAGATAAACTCCCAACAATGGAAAGAGACGGGTCATTTTATTGACACAAGCTCCAGGTTTGTGTTTGTGGCGTCAGATGAAAGTTCAGGCTGACGAAGTGGACGACACTTGGTGCTAAATGTTTCATTTCCCTGAAAACATCAAATAAATCCTCTTTAATAAAAACAGTAATGAGTTTTACAGCTGCTGTTTCAGAAGGAAGAAGCTCAAAAAGCAACAAACTGCTTTGAAACATCAGCAAAGGTTTATTAATTTAATGTGAAGTAAAACATTTTTGATGGACTGTAGGCGTGTTAAAGCCTCTGCAGCTACGTGCTGAAAGGAACAAGGATGGAAAGACGTTCACAAACGGAAAAACTAAAGTTTGAACCTCTTGATGTTTGAGTTCAGAGGAAAAGAGTCGATCAGATTTAAAAAAGAACTCTTCTGTACTGAAAACCAGGAGTTTAACTCCGATGTCCTGAAAGTTTCTACAGAGGAGCAGCTTCCTGTTGATTAAATCAGCAACAGGAAGTAAAAAATCAACACTTTTATCATTTTAAAACTTCATGTTTGTTGTAAATGCTGTTAATTCTTTAGATTTACTCACTTTATTTTCATTACAGGCAGGATGAAAATATTTGATTTTTTGTCTCAGCTTCAGCTCGTTTTATAAATAAAGAGCTAATTTGTCTTTAAATGAATGAACCTGCTGGTTTATTTGATTAAAAAAGGATCATTTTGTGTCATTTTTAACAGAAACATTAAGCAGGATGAGTTCTCAGGCGATGTGCTGAGGATCACTCTCAGCTACCACCACTCCAGTTTCTGTCAGACGTCTGTTGGTTTCAGACAGAACCGTGTCTGTGGGGGTGTCAGTGCGTCAGCTCTGATTTATTCTGCCCCCCCCCTCCCACAGCTCCAAAGTGGGCGGGGCCAGGCCGGGCGGCGTCCTGACATTTTGTTAGATATTAGATTCCACGTGGTTCTGATCCGCTGCCAGGCCACAGTCTCCTCTCAGCCTGGAGGAGGAGCTGAGCTGGGATCTTCACACATATGGTTGTCTTTAACAACCCCTCCCTGCCGCTGCCTTCAGCTCCTCCTGCAAACCAGAACCAGAACCCTCAGCTTATAGAAACGGGTCGTTGGAGGAGCTGAAAACATGCAGGTCCAACTTGTTGCAGAGATGTGTGGAAATAACCAGAAAATATCAGAATAATTCACATCTGAAAAACGTTTGGTTGAAAGTTCTGATCAGAGCCACTGAGGAGAAGAAGTTGGACAAAAACTTAAATTCAAATAAAAAATCAATAATTCAGCAGCAGGAAGTAGCTCCTTCAGTCGGACCTGTCTGTGGAATGAACAGGAAACAGGTGTGTTAAATCACCTGTTAGTGTGTTGAGCTTTGGTTCTGTTTAGAGGCTTCAGTTTGGAGAGATTTTAATAGTTCTTATTGTTTTAGTGTGTTTTTAGTCCTGAACTCTCAGATCTGCAGGTTCTGCTGGTTGGTTCTGTTTCTGTATGAAGCATTATGTTTTTTTTAGTTTCAGGTCAAGTTTATTTTTGCGTTCATCCTCTCTGCCTCACCTGTGCAATCTGTCATGACAGTCACCTCCAGTAGAATTTATGCTGAGTCACCCTCACCTGTTGCTGAGTCACCCACACCTGTCACATTCCTGACGTTTGGTTTTCCTGACCGTTGGTTTCTCTGGAGGAATTCCTGCAGGTTTGGTTCTGTTCAGCAGATCTGAGTCCAACAAAGTGAGACCTCACCTGGAGGTGTGCTTGGTCAGCTGCTGCGGACCCCGGCCCCCCACACAGACACATGCACTGACCCCCCTGTTAAACCCTGTCCTGTCACAGGAGGTCTCAGATCTGAGCAGGAAGTAGCAACAGCTGGTTGGGACGGTCCGGCTCTGCAGAACCACAGACGCTCCGTCAGCGATCAGAACGTCTGCAGCCGAAACCTGAGCGTGGCGTCCGTCGTGTTTGATTTGATCTGATCCTTGCACCGTGCACTGCACCGTGCACGTTGTGCTTAAGTAGCTGCTGAGGTCGCTGACAGCTGAGAGAGAGCTAACGACACCGTTAGAACGAACGACCCGGGACAAATGGCCCGGAGGGGACAGCACCGGTCTGAGGACAGAAATATGGCACCAAGGACAGCTGTCTCTCACACACACACACGCACGCGCACACACACACACACACACACACCTTGGAGTTCATTCAGATGTGATACCAAACATCAAAAACAAACATTTAGTCCAACAATAAAATAATATATTTCACAGCTTCACTTTGAAGTAGTCAGTATCTTACCTGCAGTTGATAAACATTTGTGTCTTTTTTTGGAAGCTTAAAGTCTGGATCAGATGATTTCTGTTTGTTGCAGATTCTTTAATTCAGACTCATGTAGACTCCTCCCTGCTGGGGATGAAGTACCAGAGTTAAAATAATAAAATGAAATAAAAAAAAACAACCTCCACATCTGTTCTGTGTTGGTCAAGGGAGACAAAGAGATCAGGCACAGGATATTAACATTTACTGACAGGAAGGGTTAAGTTCAAGGGGAGGAGCTCCACATATTTCTCTGCTCTTTGAGATGCTTCTGAAATGACGTCAGTCGTTTAGCTTCATCTGGGACTAAAACCTTCAAATAACGAACAAGAAGTAAATTCACGACTCGTCGTTACAGGTCCTGATGTTTTCTTACTGTTCAGACTCCGTCCTGTTTGGGTCCACAGCTCAGAAACATCAGAGCTTAAACAGGAAGTTGGACTTTACGCGACTACAGTGGCTTCCTGTCCAGAGATCTGGTTCTGTTTCTTGATTCAGTTCAGATCTACTGGTTCTTTGGGTTCTCCAGGGTCTGTGTGGGGGAGTGTTGGGACCCACAGGTGTCAAACTGAGGACAGGTGGTGCTGACGGGTTCTTCTTGGTTTTACCTGTATCACATCTGGACACCTGATAAAGAAACGTTCCTGCTGACTCTCAGGAACAAAACCTTTTTATTTCTGCAAATATAAAAACTAACAGGGACGTAAAACGTTCTCCTGCAGAGTCTGATGTTTAGGACTGAGTTGTTTTTTAGGGATTATTTTAACAGATTTGTTTCTGGAGTTTCTGCAGACTGAAAAGTTTGGATCAAACTTCTGAACTCATTCATTTAAAGTAGTTTTTGTTTTGAGTCTCTGAGGTGAGAAAAGCTTTAAGTTCTTGTTGCAGAAACATTTAAACAGAGCAGGAATGTTTCTGCTGACAGATGACACCATGAAGTGGACGTGGGGCTGCAGAGACCTCTATAAGAGGACAAGTCCAGACTGGGACGGGACACATTCTCTGAGGGTGAATCACTGCTCTGTGGATTAAGTCTGAGGACTGAGAGGTCAGGAAGTGGATGAGCTGTGAGGCGTTTCTCCATCAGGATGATTCAGACGTAGAAACAGCAGCAGAGCGTTTCTCTGCTTCAGCTGACGTCCAAAATATGGTTGAAACTAGAAAATCAGCAAAGAAATGTTACCAGAAGCTCTAAAACCAGCAGCAGCTTCAGACTTTAAATCTGAACTCAAACATGCTTTATTCTGTCGTTGTATAAAAACAACAAAATAATCCGGAAGTCTTTGTTTCTGAGGATGTGGCAAATTAAAAAGAACCTGTACTTCCTGTTTTAGAGTCCATGATGGTTTGGGTGTGTGACCTTTGACCTCTGAGTTTAATAACTGTTGAAGCTGTTTCCTGCATCGTAACGAACAATAACTAGAGGATCTTCATGTCCTGTAAAAAGGCTTGATGCTGAGGTTTTTACTGAGTAGATAAAAAAGCTAAAGCTAGCATAAATTAGCTTTAAAAAAGTGGCTGAAATTGGCACAAAGAAAACAAAAACGTTTGTTGAATTATGCAGTGAGAAGCTGAAATTATCACAAAAATGTGAATTTAAGTGAAGAAAAAAAGCTAAAATTTGTTACAAATTAGTTAAAAACACAGAAAACAGCTGAAATCTGCAGAAAGCAGAAAATATTGGAATCCTAAAAAAGCAGTAAATACCTAAAATCAGCTAAATAGAGGCTGAAATCAGTACAAATGAGCTAAAGAAATGCTGAACTAGAGCAAAAGATAAAAAGTTCAGTAAAGATTTATAAACAGGGTTTTAATCATGTTGAAAACAGCTTCATTTATTTTCAATGAGAGCATTGAGGCAGAAAAAGCTAAATATTTTAAAGTATAAACTGTTAAAATACCAGAAGTTACAGCCAGAATGTTGTGAAGGAGCTGAACGTTTTCATCTATAAACTTAGAGAAGAAAAACAGATTTATGATCAAACTGCTTCTACCTTTGATATTAAACAGAATTGATGAAATAAACTGTATTTTGATATAAAAACTGGTGAGAAACTGATCGTTTCAGGTACATTCTCTTTAAATCTTTATTTTTCCCATCTTGAAACAAACGTGAGAAAGCAGCAGTTCAAAGACTTTCAGGCTTCAGTAATCTCAGCCACTTGTCCCTGATAGCATCAGCTAAGTGATGAAGACACAGAAGTATGTCAAACAAACCCGTATTTTGACTTTTAATGGTTGTTATGGTAACCTGCATGAACGTGGCGGTCAGAAACCCGAGCAGAGAGGTCTGCAGGTGGCATCGGGGGGCAGCAGACCTCACTTATCCGCCTCCCCAGAGTCTGCCAAGTGAGCAGAGCGGGCCTCAGCAGTTGGTGTGTGTGTGTGTGTGTGTGTGCTGGCACAACACAGGGACTACCAGCATACGGACTGCAGGCACTGAAAGATAGGAAGGAAGAAAGTACGGAGAGCAGAGCCTGGAAATCTTCAAACCCACAGGCTCTTTTGATGTGTGTTTGCATTCCTTTCAGTGCTGGTGAAAGAGGAGCTGTTGGACGGTAGTGGAGGAGAGGAACACTTGAAACTGAACGAGGCGCTAAGAAAAACACACACCGGCTCTCATAACAAAGGTCCTGCACGTCTGAGACAAAAGGGGTGGAAAGTAAACGAACTGGAGGAGAAAGAAAAGACAAATTACTGATCCTTCTGACTTTCTTTGCTCTGCATCTTGTTTATCTGAAAATAAACAAAAGAGGAACTCGTTGCATCAAAAATGGAGACTCTGTGGAGACATTAAATTGCTGCAGAATACACAAATTTGCATTTTGAATTTAGTTAAAACAGTATTCATATGATGTTTTTATTGGAACATAACTGAAAACTCATTCCTGTGACTGTATTAAAAACTGAAGAACAGCTTTTATCCTGCAGGAACATAAACATCCTGTCGGTGCTGAGACGTCGACTCTTATTAACACACTTTAGTTTGTTTAATGGCAGCTCTTCATTCACTTTTTATTTTGAAGTGTCTCGTTAAATAAGCTCTTTTTAACGACTGAATCCAGACGATTGTGCAGATTGTGTGTGAGGAGCACCTCAGGTAAAATCTCAGAACATTTGGACTCTTTTTGACTTTGATGTTGCAGGAGGATCATCAATATGATATAATTTATTAAATCTTTAATATTAATATTTTATTTTACTATAACAGTCTTTGTTCCACCGGTGGGCGCTACCAGGGTCTTTTCTTTGTGAAAACCAGGGTGTCGGACGACTTCCTCTGGTTCTTACTTTTAGTTTGACATCTTTACAAAAACTAAATAAATGTTGAAAGGTTTTTAAGGACTTGCAGGGGCGGAGTTAAAACTCTAAAATTACAGGTCTTGATTCAGTTTCTGGGACTTCCTGGGAGTTTGGGTTCTGTTCGGACTGGGTGTAATCCTGTTCTGGTCTCTGTAGTCCCCTCTGTGGTCACGTGGTGGGGGCGGGGCCAGGTTGGGGTGGTCTGCCCAGCCAACCAGAAGATGAGAAAAGAAGTATATCCTTGTTGTTTGCTGGCCTTTGGACCCCACCATCTGCCCGCGTGGTCCCTGACACCTGTACCAGCCTGTCAGAGCCGGGGTCCCCGTCATCGGGGGCAACACCGGGCCGGTCTGTGGGGGGACATTTGGTGGAGGGGGGAGGAGGTAGCACCAACTCAACAGAATGAGGGGAAGAGGTGGGAGGTGTCGGGGTGAAGCTGAGGACACTTCGTCGACTAGTTTAGTTTTAATTTACAGTTTTTACAGCTTCAGATCTTAAAAGTTTTTCTTGTTTCTGGGCGACGCCCTCTTCACCTGATTGGCTCCAATTGAGGCGACAAACCCGTTTTAAAAGCAGAGATCTGATGGTGATGCCAGGTGTTCATCAGGGGAGGAGCTTCCTCTGGTTGGCTGCATCACGGACGTGTTGAACCTCGGACAGCTCTAACGTCTGAGCAGGGTACGAGGCCGTGCAGCTCCAGGTGAACTCCGGTGATGTCACAGCGCCGCAGGCGGCTCGCTGGCGAGCTCACGGACCTTCTGGCAGCGGAGAAACAGAAACAGATGCAGCCTAAACCTGTTAGTCGCCCACCTCTAATCGGCTTACTCTGGCTCAGCGACAGGTGACGGGTCACAGAACCGCTCGGTACCAAACACCGCTCATCATGAAGGACGACATGTTGGAAAACCACATGGAACCAAAGCAGCTCTGACAGGAAGCAGCTCCTCTGAGCGCTAAATTCAGCACATCTTTCATCCCGTCCCTTTAATAATGTTCAAAAGTTAGTTTCACATCTTTTAAATGAGCAGCTGGAGACAAACAAACAAAACAATAAACTCCTGACGTCAGTTTGTTTGTGTTTGGAGACAAATGAAGGGTTTTAAAAGATGAAGCTGAAACAGGTGTTCAGAGACGACGCCAGCTTTTAAAGTTTTGGTTGTAAAAACCTGCGATCATCACCTCGTCTGATTGGCTCCAGCTGTTTGTTCTCACCTCTGTCAAAACACGTTTTCTCTGGTGTCAGACAGCAGGTGGACGCTCGCTGCGCGTGTGTGTGTGTGTGTGTTTGCTCTCAGCAGAGGATGATCTCGGAGGTCGGACCAAGTCAAACAAGCGGCGCGTTGCCGAGCCGTGGATGTGTTGACACAGCGTGTGTGGCTCAAACCTCAGCGCTAAGAGCCACTCGCTCCTCCAATCAGAACAGAGGGAGCAGTGTGGACCCGGTCCACCAAAACCCAGAGACCCTCCTGACCCACTTGTTTTCACACAAACACCTGCAGATCTTTTATCAGGAAATGATTGTTGACACTTTATTTTGAAATATGTTTTCAAAGCTTCGAGGTGTTTGGTGGTTTTCCCGCCTCATGTCTGCCTCTTCTTCTGCAGATCGTGGGGGAGAACCGAGGAGCAGCATGGAAACGTCCGCTCCCACACCCACCGACAAGAAGGAGTGCAAAGGTTCTGGTCCGGATGGGAGCAGCTTCTCCGAGGTCCCCAAGAAGCCGTCTCCGAGCACCCTGAGCAGAGGTACCACTTCCTGTTCCTTTCCCTCACCTCAGCTGGTTCTGCTGAGCCCAGGTCCTGGAGGTTCTGTGGATCCGGTGCAGAGAGCTGGTGGCACATGAAAAGAGTCCG
>JARVJO010000061.1:3428698-3439425 GCA_031762555.1 Cynodonichthys magdalenae
CCCCCCCCCCCCCCCCCCCCCCCCCCCCCCCCCCCCCCCCCCCCCCCCTTTCGGAGATGTCAGAGAATGGGTGATGAAAAAATGTTCTAATGAGGCAGAAAGACCTTGTTCTCAGCTCCCCTGTGTACGTTTCATAAATTACTAAGAATCAGCTGGCGGAGCCGTGGTCTGCGTGTCTGAGGGGCCCGGTTAGAGGGGGGGGGGGGTCGTCTTTGAAATGCTAAGAAGACGTCGTAGGACATTGTGGCGTCCTCTCTGCCTAATGATGGACTTGGTGGCCTGCCACGCCGCGAGACGTGAACCGTTAGTGTTCGAGGGGAGACGGCAGCCTGGCACCTCCACAAACAAGTTCTTCAAACAAGAAAGACCCGATTCTGTGTGCCCAGCACCTGAATTATTCACACCCCTCTGACCATTGTGTGCCGAGCTCGCTGCTCGGACCCACACATCAGGCCTGATTTGTGCTTGTGAGGTCACAGATTCCCTCTAAAACAGGCTCATCATTAAAATATGAGCGCTCATGTTTTCATTAGTGTGAAGGAAACTCTTCATAACGAGGCTGCAGGAGCTCCGAGGTACCCGCGTCATAAATTACTAACAACCTGCTGGAGGACCACAGTCCACCAGGGTCCACTGCAGGAACTGCTTAAAGCAGGTCCTGGTGGCCTGCCATCCACAACACAAAGTAGGACGTTATGGTTTTTAAATCAGCATGCATGGGTGGGAATCTGCAGATCTTTAAACCATAAACCCTGTTGTTCACTCAGTCACAGCAACACTGGATCTGATCAGGAGGAACTTTTACATTTATGCAGCTGAAATCCTGATTTTTTTTTTCCAGCATGAATGTTTGACTCGTGTTTCAGGACCAGAAGTTTGTTTTGTCCTAAAAGTTGAGTTCTTTCAGCCAAGGAGACGGAACAGCAGGAAAGTAATAATCTGACGGGATTATGGTTCCTGGAGCTGCACGACGTAATGTGTTCGCAGTGCAGGAGTTAAACCCACGTGGAAACAAACGGTCGTGTGTTGCAGCTTTTATTTTGGCGGGTTGCTTTCGGAAGCGGCTGCATGTACTTTGTTTAAAAAAAAACAACTTTCATTTGGTTGTAAAACTTCTTTTGTTGTAAATCTTCTAGATGAAAACGAGGCGGTACGGTTAGCATGAAGCTAACAAGCTCATCTGGAAACACGTTAGGTTTGTTTACTGCAGTTCATCCTGTGACATTTTTTAAACTTAACTTCATTGTTTTAAATAACTCTGAGGTTTGTAACAAATGGTTGAAAAAGTAAAGTTTCTGTTGAACTGAAGAGGCGTTTAGATGTAAACTGAGTGCTGAGTCAGCGTTTGCAGTCAGAGGTTCCATCATGAATCTGACTTCAACGTCTTCAGCTTCTTTTATTGTTACATTCCTGCAGACTGAGTCTCCCTGAGTGGAAACATGACGTCTGGTTCCTGGTAAAACCTGAGGGGGGGCGAGGCCCCGCTCCGGGTGGGTTCAGGAGTCAGGTTTGGTTCCTTGTCCTTGTTGAGGGTCTGAAGCGGGCGCCCATATCGGGGGCCACAGCCGGTGTTGGCCTGGCTGCGAGGCGTGTTTCTACAGGCTCCAGTCCCGTACGGTGAAACTTCTTCATGTTTCCTGTGAGTCACACCGTCCTGCTCCAGCTTCTTATCTCTTCATCATAACTCCTGAGAGGACTCTGCTGGTCTGACTCGGTCTGGACCTGGTCTGGACCTGGTCTGGACCCTGTGAGGTAGACGGATGAGGAGAAGCGGGCCTTCATTAGTCTTTGTGGACGTGTGATAAGGAGCTGGGTGTTAATCACGGTTATCGTCTCTCTGCTCTGCCCTGTCTCTGTAAGGTGCTCTGGAGAGGGTCGCAGCCCCCAGCACCCCCACCACCCCACTCCTGGTTGAGGAACCCCCCCATCACTCCCCATCAACAGTCCCACTCCAAAGGGACGGCCACTAATCTTCCTGAGAAAAAGATTTCTGCTTTTCTTTCTTTCCTCCCAAATGAGGCTGTGGAGGTGTGTGTGTGTGTGAGGTTGTCTGGGTGTGTGTGTGTGTGTGTGTGTGTGTGGGGGGGGGGGGGGGGTGTTATGCAGGGATGACTGCATTCATACCAGAACCCTGTGCCTCCCAACATATTTAACTCCTCAGACCTCCAAAGGTTTTATCCTCCAACTCTTCAAATAAAAAAAATAAAAACTTCTAGAATCAAATTTCTTATCTGAACGAGGATCTGAATCTAAATCTAAATATTTTATATTAAATCTATTTCTGCCTCCTACATCTATATCTAAATGTTATTTTTTATATCTTATTTCCCGCTAAATGTGAGGAAAAAGCATTAAAAGTGAATTTTGCTTCATTTTTTCCTGTTCCATTCAGACCGTAATTAAAACCAGACCTGCTTTAGTTTTAATCTCTAAACCTTAGAAGAAATGGAAAGTTTATGGAAACAGAGTTTGCAGCTGTAAAGCTGAGGCTGCAGAGCTGGGCTATGAAATAATGTGCACGGCCAACAATGCACTCAAAACTAATTTTACTGCAACAAGAGCTCCCTGGTTATAATCATTGTGTTAGAAGTTTAAATCTTTAAGTTAAATAAAAACTGTTGTTTTCTGTCTCTAACGAGTTATTGTTCGATTGATTCAAACATCATGGGTTTGATTTTTGTCACGACACGTGTTTGGGTCCAGAACCGGCTCTATCAGGTGTCCTCTGCCGGACCGCTCGTATCGATACCGACACCGGAGAGGACCTGAGAGCCTGGAGCTGCCAGGAAGCCTTATTGACCAGAAACTGTTTGTTTTCCTGTCAGGAACTTCAAGACTAACAGATTATTTCTGTCTCAGAGGGATCTTCAGATCCTCCAACCCAGAATCTGACAGAATCAGATGCTGGTTCTGATGGATCTGCTGCGGGTTTCAAGTCTGGACAAGTTCTAGTCCTGGTTCTGCAGTTTTCCCAGCATGCACCAGTCTGTTGCTTTGTGCCTCAGCTCGAGGAGGTCCTCATTTCTCTCCTCTTATCAGAACTTGTTGAAGGTTTGTTCTTATGAACCGTGAACTCCACGTCTCCCTGACCCTTCCGGACCTTTTGGATCCATCAGAGCTGCAGAGCTCAGCCCAGACTCAGAGTTCAGGAGAAACAACGTCTGAGGAGTTCTGTGCAGCTGGACCCCCGGTGTAAACAGCTGATTCAGTCTCAAGGCAGACCGTTTGTGGTCGGACTCTTCCGGTTCAGATCCCCCTCGCCTCCTCCTGAGCTGAGAACAGCTGTGGTCCGACCGGACCTCCTGGAGGAGCAGAAACTGAGTCTCACTTCGACTTCAGCTTGTTTTCTAACAAAAGGTTTTGTTGTTTCTAATGTTTTCTGTCTGCATGAAGAGGAAATGGATCTCAGTGAAATTCCTCTGGAGAAAAGTTTTCTTGTAATCACAGATCTGAGGTTTCAATCAGAGCTGCTGGTGTCGTCATCCGGAGCCAGATTTAACCTCTGCGCTACATAAAACTGTCCTGGACCATCCTGCCAAGTCAGCAGCTGGGTTTGCAGCCGAGGAATTCCGCCAACATTCAAAAAAATAAACTTTAGAGATATTTAGTTTGTGCAGGGATCCTCAGGAGCAGGAGGGGTCTGCAGACGGAGCGTGCTGCAGTGTCGCAGACCTCGTTCAGGGAAACTGAGCGAGCAGAAAAATAATCAGAGGCTGAGTGAGTAAATATCTGAACAAAAACCAACGCTTCACTGGATCAGACAAAAACTGAGACCTTTCAAAATAAATCACACAGTTTCAGATCAGAACCTTGTTTTAGCTGTTCATGGATCCAAATGTTCAGCTCCTTTCAGCTGATAGATGCTGAGTCTTTAGCTTGTTGTAGCTTTTAGCTCCTCTGTTTAACTTTAAGCTGTGTGTTTCTGAGTCAGTCCTCTCCCTCACCTGGTTCTGGTTTGTTAACGAGCTGCAGACACTTGTTCTTCATCCCTCCCAGCTCTTCTGCTCAGGTTTCACTTTCTTCTCTTTGTTCCTCCTTGGTTTGATTTATTAAAGGTTTTAAATGATCCTTTGTTGGTTTATCTTGTTGACTTCACTTTGGGTTCTTTTAAACAACAATGTGAGTTAAACTGTTAGGAGTCCAAACGCTTAATCAGTTCTGAGACATTATTGTAGTCAAACACATAAAGACCAAGTCCTCCAACTCTTAAAGATCAATATATTGACAGAAATGTTCTGTTCCTCAGCCTGCCAGGACAGGATTATTATCAAACCTCCGTCAGAGGAAGCTTTGCTTTTATTTAGAAACTTCAACTTTCCAACAGTCCAACACCAACCTGGTGGACTGGACCGGTTCTTCCATATAAACCTCATGGACTGGACCAGTTCTTGCAGCTTGACGCATCTGTCTCTTCTCGTTGCATCCCGTCCCGTCTCCTCTGGTCCTCTCTGTGAGACAGTGCTTCAGTTCTGTGCTGCTCGTAGCTCCAGGTCTCTACAAGCATAGCAGAGATTATCACGGGGCCCTCGTGTAGTTGTCAGGGTCCCTCAGAGGACAAAACCAACAAAGCTGTTCCATCTGGAGAACTGATTTGTAATCTAATTCATCATCCAGCTGCAGGAAATCTGCAGAAATGAAGACAGCTGGGCACCAACAGATGATTGAGAGGTATTCCTGCACAAACTCTGGGATTTCTAGTTTTATTTTTTCTATTTTTCTAAGAAAGTCACTTTGTTTCTAGAAACAGGATGTGTGAGGTTTAATGTTTGGTTCTCTGCATTTTAAAACCTCAAACAGAGGTTCTGCTCGAGGACATGGTTCAGTCAGGCAGCTGGTTCTGTGGATCCAGGAACCGTAAAGTTAAGTTCTGTCAGAAACCAGGCCGGCCCACTTTAACCCGTTCTGAGCTTTAGATCCAGCTCCTCAAAGCAGACTTGAGTTCTACAAGTTATATTTCTGTCTGTCTTCATCTTTCTGCAACGGGAGATAAATAAGTTCAACTTTTTATTCTAAATATGAAATATTATTTAAATATCTGAACCTGACTGCAGCTCTGACAGACATGAGGACAGGTAAACTGAGGAGACATTCTGACTTAACGAATCTGATCCTAAAATGACAAAATGAAAGTTTTCCTTTTTAAAAACAGAATAATTGCTCTGGTTGCCTGGTTATGTAAGTGGGAGGGGGGCCGGAGCGCCACTGGATGAAAACACTTCTGTTGGTTTAGTGAGTAAAGCCTGTTGTGTTTTGTTTGCCAGGTGATTTCCCCGCTGGTGTTAACTAAGCCCAGGAATTCTTGGCTCGAGCTTCAAAGTAAACAGCCCCCCCCCACCCCCCACCCCAACACACACACACCGCAGCAGCAAATACAGACATGTTCATGACAGATCTGACACAAAACCTAATTATTTTCATCGTACAGTTCAGTGGTTTGTTACAAAAACTTTAACAAAGTTTAGATTAAAAAAAATTTCTAAATCTATAGATGTAATAAACATGTAATAAATATGTAATATAGATGTAATATATGTAATGTAGATGTAATAAATATGTAATATAGATGTAATAAACGTAATATAGACGTAATAAAGATGTAATGTAGATTTAAAAAAAATGTAATAAACATGTAATATAGATATAATATAGGCGTAATATATGTAAACATGTAATATAGATGTAATAAACAAGTAATATATGTAATATAGATGTAATAAACGAAATATAGACGTAATAAAGATGTAATGTAGATTTAATAAAAATGTAATAAACATGTAATATAGATGTAATATATGTAATAAATATGTAATATAGATGTAATAAACAAGTAATATAGATGTAATATAGATGTAAACATGTAATAAATGTAATGTAGACGTGATAAAGATGTACTGTGGATTTAATAAAAATGTAATAAACATGTAATATAGATTTAATAAACATGTAACAAACATGTACTATAAAACTATTGATGTACTATAGATCTACTAAAAATGTAATATAAATGTAATAAACATGTAATATAGATGTAATATATGTAATAAATATGTAATATAGATGTAATAAACAAGTAATATATGTAATATAGATGTAAACATGTAATAAATGTAATGTAGACGTGATAAAGATGTACTGTGGATTTAATAAAAATGTAATAAACATGTAATATAGATTTAATAAACATGTAACAAACATGTACTATAAAACTATTGATGTACTATAGATCTACTAAAAATGTAATATAAATGTAATAAACATGTAAAATAGATGTAATATAGGCATAATATATTTGTAATAAACATGTAATATAGATATAATATAGGCGTAATAAACATGTAATATAGATGTAATACAGAAGTAATAAACACGTAATGTTGACTTAATATAGATGTAATAAACATGTAATATAAAACTATAGATGTACTATAGATCTACTATAAATGTAATATAGATGTAATAAAGATGTAATCATTTTGTTCGTCCATTCGTTTTATTTACTTGCTTTTATTTGAAGGGTCTTGGGGAGCTGGTCTTTGTGGGAGAGACAGGGGACACCTGGACAGGTCTCCAGTCCCTCACAGGGACACAGACCAGAACTTGACACCCCTGATCTCATTAATACTTTTTATAGTTTCATAATTTTCCCCCCAGTAATGTGAGACTTGATATTTGGTCCAGATTAGAGTCAGATATTAGCTCGTCAGGCGATTCGTCCCTGATGATGTCGTGTTGTTGGTGACCATCAGTCATGTCCAACATTTCGTCACTTTACCAGGGTTTTGTTTGTTTCTGAGTCCAACAGCTTGTTGTTTTGTGTTCAGTTCAGTTTGTCTCCGCTCTGACTCTACAAATGTTGAAATGAAGCTCAGAAACTGAGCGCTGGGATGAGGGTTCTGTAAATCCTCTTGGTTCAGGCGGCTGTAGTCTTAGAGGAGCTCCGGCCCGTCGCAGATTCCCACGGAACAAAAGGGTGGAGGCGGAGGAAGGAGAGGGTACTCAGCTGAAGAGGGGGTATTGTTTACATATCAAGACACTTCCTCCCAGCTCCCAGGAAAAGCTGTAATTTGCTTTGCCAGGTTTTACAGTTTAATTTCTCCATTATGCAGCAGGATCAGGGTTTAATTACAGAGGAGGAAGGAGCCGTAAGCCTCGGACACAAGGTGACGGCTCCTTCATTCAGCACGCTTCTCCTCCTCGCTCCAGAACTTTCCACCACAGAACCAGAGGTGAGAGAAACTCCAGGTTCAAACCACACCGTTTACAGAGCACGGCTCACCTCGTTAAGCCCAACCGACGGTTGGAGCAGGAAGTGTTGAAGTCATTTCATGACGGGTCGCCTTCTGACGGAACCATAACGACAGGCGGGAGCAAATATTGACCCGAGTTATTAGGAACGTTCCAGGAAGAACTTATGTGGAAACTTATACATGGATCCTCTAAAACCATCCGTCAGCACGTCGTTAAGTTGTGGCTTCGCTCTGAGGAGCTTTACAGGTGCTGGACCGGTTTGTCTTAAATATAAAATAAAGTTTAACCTAAAGAGACGAGCAGAAAGTTAAACCATGAGCACAAAAAACTGTCAGAAAATTCTTAAAACGGGGCGGGGCTTAAAGATATTCCAGGTGCTCAGACTCTGGTTCCAGAAAATCCAACATGGCGGCTCTTGAACTGGACCAGAAGGAGGCCAGAACATTTGTTTGTTTTGTCTTCTTTAAAATAAGAAAGTTTTAATTTAAAACTAAATTCAAAGGGTATCAAACCATTTTCTCTGAGTTTTTATTAAAACCAGTCATTTATTCTTGTTTATTTCAGTGTTTTATGATCCGTATTGTCCGGAGCGAGGTGTTTTTCCAGGTTCAGGCAGTGATTTTAGTCTCGTGCACGTTTCTGCCAAGGCTGCAGAGAGGCTGTAATTACTGCTCAACTCGACCTTGGGGCAGAAAAAAGAAGCTGCAATAAAAGATGTTTTTATTTTAGGCGACACAAACCTTTCCTGTCATTAATGTTTCATGATTTCTTTATTTTTTGACGCTACAGGTTCATAAAAAATTACTTTTGTTGCGTTTCATCTCTGGACACAGATACTGACCTCGACTCAAGGTTTGGAATAACTTTAAGCTTTTGAACGTCTCGCCCCTCGCCGCCACCCAGTCATAACGTGGCCCTGATAACCCGAGGTGGTCTCAGGTGGTCCCAGGTGAACCCGGGGTCCGGGTCTGGAGGTGATGGGTACCACATGTGGGTCGAGGCAAACCGCCGGCTCTGATGGCAGCAGGCGAGCGGCGGTCGGAGCGGGGGCAGATCAGATGTCCGGGGCTGGGCCGTCGCCGTGGAAACGGAGCTGTGTTTCTACAGACGCCTCAGAGCTGCGGTTAGCTTTAAATGGAGTCTTTGTGCAGCGGAAACACTCCGTTTGTGGCTCAGTGGAAACCTTCAGAGGCCTGAAGAGCAGACAGATGTTTAAATACTCTGAAGTGTTGGAAAAACAAAACTTTTTAATCCTGATTGTTAAACAGATCGTTTGTCTCAGAGGAATGTCATCAGTCTGAGGCTGAAGGGTTAAAAATAGATCCAGATCAACAGAACTCTGCTCCACTTAAGATCCTGTGTTCTGTCTCCTACCTCCCATCAGCTGGCTGCGGCAGCCATCTTGAATCAGGTTCATGGTTTATTTTGAAAGCTCGGGTCCTGCTGGAGCCGACGGGACGTGTCGTTGAAGCACTTGTTGGTCGAGGCAGAGCGGCGTGTTTGTGATGTCAGCAGATGGTTTGTGTTTGTTTCCCTGGTCCTGCAGAGATAATCCCGCCTGTCGTCGTTTTGTTTGTCTTGTGTTTGAGAGCGGAGCGTCCCTCCGGGAATTCTTCAATAAAACACTTTCCAGGTTATTAAATGAAGTTCAGGTCTGGAAACGGGCTGTGAAGCGTCTCAGGCCTCCTCTGGATGAAGGGAAGATAAGCTGCTGCCGTGGAGTCAGGACTTTGGCGGGGGTCCAGTCCCTGATTGTTTCCTGGTGTCGCCCCCTGGCCGGGCCAACAGAACCGCTGACGGATCGCCTGGATCGTTTTTATCTCAACTCTGATGATGTTTAAGTGCTCAAGGCTTCAGTTTGTTCCTGAAGATTAAAAAAACAAACACTAATGCAGCTTATTAAAGGATTACTTTTGTTTTTTTATTCTGTAAACTTTGATTCTGTGCCGTCTTTGCAGAATCACTGTTGAAGTTTTAAGGATTTTTAGAGATTTTACCACAGAATTCTTCATATATCTGCCTCTTTTACACCTTAATGCAGTTTATAAAAGAAACCTTCAATAATCCAATATTTCATCTAAAATGATTTATGTTTTCCTCCCAAAGCTGCAGCTTCATGATTGTATCCATGAAGTTTGTCAGATGGAGGAGATATCCCAGCAGGTTTACTCCCGAGGAGCCTCGGCCTTCGCAGCGTCACTCGGGGGAAGCGGTTAATTTTATCCCACAATGCACCGGTGTTTGTCAGCGCAGCTGCAGTGACAAACGATGCCTTATCTGCAGGAGCTGTTGTTTGTTGTTGCTGAGTAATGTCCTGACCGCTCGCTGCCATCTCTGGAGCTTTCAGAGGCTTCATCTGCTGTCAACTGTCTCTCACACACACACACACACACACACACACACACACACACACACACACACACCACTTCACACTAGAACTTTCTTTGATTTGTTCTCGTTTTTCCTGGAAGTTTGCCTCTTCTTGACTGAAATGTCACTTTTATATTAACTTATATATAACTTCATTCTCAAACATTAAACTCAGGAATGCAAACCATCGCCCTTCACTTGTAGCCATTTTACCTTAAAAATGAAATGAATTAAAACTGTAAGGTGACAAAGTTAGACTTTACTTAACCCGGTTGATTCACTTCAGATCAATAGATGGAAACATTTTTTAAATGCAACATTTTAAAAGTTTGCTCAAAATTTGCCTCACAATAGACAAAACGAGCCGACCTCACATGTTTATTGAAGGGTCTAATGTTTATTATAAAAAAGCTGAGGTTGCTATGGAAATGCCATTGTTATTGCACAAATTCAACAGGTAAATTTACACCGTTACACTGCCCCGATGTACTTGCTATGCACGTGCACATTTGTGATTCAATTCTTACTACTAAAATGTCTATTTGATGGAATCATGGCTTCTGATAACCAGCAGCTCGTTGTTCAGTTTGTGGAAGAGGGAAAGGATCACCTAAGAGTGGGGGCCGGTTGGGGCCCCTTCCCTCCTGCTTCACAGCTGCTTCATGTTAGAGCTTTGAAACCAGTTCCCAGAGTTTCCAAACTGAGTCGTGCCCTGAAGACAGGAGCCAGACATGGAGGGGTTTATGAGATCCTGCATGTCTCCGTCTGTGAGTGCAGAGAAACTGAACCTGCATCGTGTTTTTATCTCATCAACATCTGACTGTTCAGAATGAACAGGCTGCAGATGTTCATGTAGGAGATGCTGCAGATGTTCTTGTAGGAGATGTTGCAGATGTTCATGTAGGAGATGTTGCAGATGTTCATGTAGGAGTTGATGCAGATGTTCATGTAGGAGATGATGCAGACGTTCATGTAGGAGATGATGCAGATGTTTATGTAGGAGTTGATGCAGATGTTCATGTAGGAGATGATGCAGATGTTCTTGTAGGAGATGTTGCAGATGTTCATGTAGAAGTTGATGCAGATGTTCTTGTAGGAGATGTTGCAGA
>JARVJO010000061.1:3499224-3510306 GCA_031762555.1 Cynodonichthys magdalenae
CAGCACAGGTTCCGAGTGTAAAAGGCATATACAGCTGTAAATCATCCGCATAGCAATGAAAGGCCACATTAAATTGACGCAGAAGACGACCAAGAGGCAGAAGATAGAGAGAGAATAGCAGGGGACCCAACACAGACCCTTGTGGGACCCCACAGCCTGAAAGAGTTCTTTCTGTTTGAGTGTTTTTACCTGCAGAACTCTGTAATTATCCTGAAGAACAGGATCCTTCTTACATGTTTGCTCTTTCTGAAGCCACTCAGAGGAGCGGGGCTCGAGGTAACAATCATATCATCATAAATCAAGCTGAACAAAGATGAGTCAGATCAACAGAAAACCAGATCATCTCCCAGCTTTCTGCAGTCTGAGGCAGAAACATCTATAAAAGATCCACTAAACTCCTCACACTGCTCTTCATTCTGCACACATTTATATTTTTGTTGCATGTTTTACCAAATAACTGAAAAAAAACCACACAACTCCATTTATCACTTGGCTTTTAGTCTAACTGGTTCAGGATTAAAGAGCTCTGCAACATGTTGGCTTTTAGCACCCAAAGTGTCAAAATGCTCCATTTTAGGTGACAAATGTCACATCTGAGCAGCTGGGAGGAAACAGGATTATCGTTAACGTTTCTGAGTCTGGACTAAAATCTATATCTGCTGCAGGTGGAGTCAAATTAAAGCTGCTGCTTTATTTGTTTCAAGGCTAGACTGAAATATTAGTGAAAAGAAATTTAGGTTTGTTTTTAGAAAACTCTTCCTACAGAGGCAATTTTATTTTATTACAAATCAAACTTTTCACACAGAGAAGCTTTTAACTTCAACAAAAGCTAAATCTTCAAGAAGTTCAGCCGAAACAATCTTGTATTTTTGTTTATTTTTAGTGAAATTTAAAGTAAACAATAATAGTTCTGACTTTAAACCAAGTCTTTTTGGTTTGAAACATTTCGGTGAAACAAAAATAGTTTTTTAAAGATAATCTGTTGTGGACAGTTAAAGATCCGTATCTCGTTCTGCAGCGTTCAGCTTCTTCAGGACATTCTAGCTATGACTTTTGGTATTTCAGCTATTTACACTTTTTTTAGCTATTTCACTTTTTTGGCCACATTTTACCCATTCAAAATGAAATCCGTCAAAATGTTTCTAAATCTTTACAGAACCTTACAGCTTCGGTTCTGCTTCTGATCTTTTTACTTCCTTGTGCTAATTTTAGCTACTTTTTTCAAATTTGAGCTTTTTTCTGCTATTTCAGCTATAATACTGCTTCCTTCTGCTATTCTTCTGCTATTTTCTAATTTTTTGTGTTTCTTTCTGCTATATTCAGCTATTTGCTGCACTTTTAGCTAATGTTCAGCTTTTGTTAGCAAAATGTAGATTTTTTAAGCTAGATTCACAATTCAGTAGCTATTTTAGCTTCTTTCTGCTTCTTTCAGCATACTTGAGCTCCTTATGCTAATTTAAGTATTTCAAGCTACATTTTAGCTGCTGTACTGCAAATTTAGGTCTGTTTAAGCTATTTTAAAAGAAATTGACACTTTTTTTGTACTTTAATGCTTTCTTTTCTGCTAATTTTATATTTTTTAAAAACCCATCACCTTCTGGGTGCTAATTTTAACTTGTGTCTGCTACCTTCAGCCTGTTTTTATACTAATTTGAGCTTTTTTCTGCTTTTTCAGCTATAATTCTGCTCCTTTCGTCTATCCTGCTGGTTTATAATTTTTGTGCTTCTTTCAACTTTTCAAACGGAACTGGCATTAACAGTTTTGCTATAAAACATTTTCAGCTTTATTTCAGCAGCTTTCAGCTGAAGTTTATAGCAATAAGCTAACACTAGCACAGGAAATGCAGTTCCTCTAGTTTTAGGTGCGTTTGATTGGTTTTGACACATTTTACAATCTATGAAGCTCAGCTCTTCTAAACCTTTCAGGAACATTTAAAGAAGTCCCATCCTTCCTTGAATGAACACCTGTCACCTGCTGCTTCTGTTAGAGTTTCATGAGTTTCAGCAGCTCAGAATCAGTCAGATTTAGACAGAAGTTCTTGTTCCTCTCAGGTGTGGACGCTGCAGTCTGGATGTTTCTCTGGCTGCAGATCAGAGCCTCTGAGACTAAAAGCTGCTCCCCGCTCCTGCTGAAAACCTGCTTTTGTTCAGAATCAAAAAGCCCTGGCTGCTTTTTTATTCTCCTCTGGCTGCGTGTCTCAGCGACAGCGGTTAGAGGAGCCAGACCCTCGCCGACCCCTGAAGCCCCCCCCTCATTTCCCCTGCTCGTTTCTGTCCATTAGCAGCCCAAAGGGGGAGTTTCTGCTGAAAACAAACAACAACAAACAAAAGCCCAAAGTGGGGCAAGGAGTGCAGACAGGGGGAGCTTCTGTGTGGAATAATTGCGAGCAACAATTTCCAGCAGATGTCTGTTTGGACTTGGCCCTGGGCTCGTGGCCCCGTTAAATATAGTCATTTGATTGGAAAACGAGCGGCGTGAAGCGGGCCCGCGGCCAGCCGGACCATTCGGGGCCTCGCTAATGACCCCCGAGGGGTCAGGGGGTCGGCGGAGTAAAAGCAGATCAGAGAGGATGTGGGGGCCAGGGGCCAGGACGGGCCCCCGTAAATCTGAAGCCCATTCTCAGAGGAAGCCATCTTTTTTTTTTTTTACCTCACTGTCAGAATTAAAATCACAATCGTCACGTTGTGCTCCGCAGCGTGTGGAGGTTATAATTCAGAGCTGGCAGGAGGAGACGGGAGGACGGGCCGGTGGTACCGGACTCTCAGGAGCAGGGTCAGCAGGGTCCAGTATTTTCAACTGGGTCAGAGCCATCGCTCTGGAGAGGCGGGAAACCTGTCTGACAGAGATTAAAACTGACAAACAGGCCTGAGTTTGAGCATAAAATCATCTTGTTTTGAGAAATGAGTGAGTTGTTAAAGAAAGTTCAGGCTCAGTCACCCTCAGAGTGAACGTTGAGGATGACTCTCAGCTACTACCACACCAGACTTTACCTTAATATCTACAAACATGACTGACTTATAGATATTTATGAGCTGGATTAAGTAGATCAGCTGAATCTGGCTGATTCAAGAGTTAAACAGATGTTCATCCAATGATTACATCATTACAGTTTATTTAAATACATCCAGCGGTTTAAAACATATTTTGCTAACAGACATAAAAACACATTAAACCAATATTGCTTTATTTGCATCATTTAAAGCATAAATTTAAATAATTTTATTGAATTATTATATCAACAGCAAACACAATCTATTTATCACAGGTGTGTTAATCCTGGGTGGATTATTAATCTGGATTATTAATCTGGATTATTTATCTGGATTATTTATCTGGATTACTGATCTGGATTATTTTATATGGATAATTTATCTGGATTATTAATCTGAATTATTTTATATAGATAATTTATCTGTATTATTAATCTGGATTATTTTATATGGATACTTTTTTTCTGGATTATTATTATTGTTATTATTATTATTCTATACGGATACTTTTTCTGGATTATTAACCTGGATTTTTTTTCTAAATTTTTTTATCTTTATGTGGATAATTTATCTGGATAATTTATCTGGATGATTTATCTGGATTATTAATCTGAATTATTTTATATGGATAATTTTTCTGTATTATTAATCTGGATTATTTTATATGGATAATTTTTCTGTATTATTAATCTGGATTATTTTATATGGGTAATTTTTCTGTATTATTAATCTGGATTATTTTATATGGATAATTTTTCTGTATTATTAATCTGGATTATTTTATATGGATAATTTTGCTGTATTATTATTCTGGATTATTTTATATGGATAATTTTGCTGTATTATTAATCTGGATTATTAATCTGGATTATTTTCACCCCCTCTATAGAAACTCCACAGGCCGATCAGTTAATAAGAAATAAAAACTTCTTCAGGCTGAGAGGAAAAGATGTTTCAGTTCCTGAACAAAGGCCTCAGTTTGAACTGAGATCAGCTCTGAGACGCTCTCTGCAGGACAGGAAGTAGTTTATCACACACACACACACAAACACACACAGGCCACTTTGTTCTGTATCCGTGCAGTTTGACACTTTAAAGCAGAAAGGATCAACTCTTTCCCTCTCTGAGTCAGATCAGAGAGGAAGCTGCTCCTCCAGCTGATCAAATTAAAACATTATTAATCAGTTCCACTTATTCAGACAACAGAAGACATTTATCTTTGTCTGAACTCATATTTACTTCATTCTTAGCCCCTCAGCAGGATGACCTCTGACCCCGGTAACATGGCCGTCCTTGGATTGGTTTCAGCCATATGTTTCAGGGTCATGAGTGCTGCAGAATGTGAAGGACTGGTTGAGTAAAACAGACAGAAACTGAGGACATGTCAGGGTTTAAAGCTGCAGAACAAACACCTCATGGAATTTCTCACTTACAGAATGTGACACCACTTCACAATGAGGTATATTGTTTTAACGTAAGGCTTTAGAAATAGCCAAACACTATAAATCATTGTTTAAGCCCTAAAGCAGGCTGAATGATCAAATAATAAACTAGTTCTTCAGACAGTTAAAACCTGACAGTGGCTTTGCATGTGGCTCCATCTAGTGATCAGCATGAGTAAATTTATGACCCGTCACAGCAAATCAGGTCAAACTAACTCTTTTTCAAATTCTTGGCTTTATAGCGATGTGGCTCCATTTGTTAAGACCCCTGGGAAATGGGTCTGAATCCTCTTTGTAGAGTTTTCTAATGAGGATTTCTTTTAAAAACAGAAACCTCAAATTATAGAAGTATCAGGGTTTCAAAGCTAGTATTGAAAATAACTACTAGGAGGGAAAGTTGCAAAAATGTAGGGCTTTTCTTTTCAGAAACCCTGCTGACAGAAGGATGACGTTACAGATAAACATCAGCTGTTACCTGAACATACAGGTGTTTCACAGCTCCATTAGCTACAAGGCTCGGTGGTTTTATGCTTGTACGGCAAAATGAATGTAAGCTTTGTGACGTTTTAATGCATCTTTAATGAAGACATGTTCTGCAAAACACAATAATCATTTTTTCAAGGAATGTGAAAGTTTTAACAGAGTTACATAAATCAAACACATGATAAAAGTAAAAAAAAATCACATTTAAAAACATCAGAAACACTGAAACAATAAAAATGGACAGTTTCAAAGTTATCAAAAACATGCACATTTTAAAATATGAGTATAAGTACTGTAAAAGTTTAGATTATTAAAATAGGAAAATCATAATTTCATAATTTGTTTTCATAACGGTGCTGAAACAATGATGCAAGTATTGATAAAGACATTTTTAAGAGGTTTGAAGTTTTTTTCTTTCAGTCTCTTCCTGTTTTCTAAAACAAAATGACTTTTTATTCTCTAAGCTACATTTAAGTAAGACTGATGTCTGTTTTTGTGTGTTTTTAGGATTCAAGTTGAATATCAAGTGCAAGAGGGCCTTTCAACGAGAAGCCAATGAAAAATGAGACCTTCGTCCCCTCGGGGTGTCCACTAATCTGACTTCGGAACATTGGAACCACTTCAAGCTTCAGACCTGGGGTACAAGTGTGTGCCAGTATCCATTTATCTTTCACTTCACCTGTGACCCTGAGAAGAAGCTCCCTCACTTTACTTTCTTTCCATATTTTGCCGTTTCCACACATGGAAGAAAACTCGTCAGCCTCCATGCAGCTTTGGATCACCCCGACGTGCACGAGTCGCTCATAGCCCACCTTCCTCCCCAACAGGAAATGGATAATGGGACTCTTCCCGTTGAACACTTCCTTCATCTCTTGATAATAAATGGTCGTCATCTTTGAGATTACCATTCCCAGATTTATACTCGTTGGATATTGTGCTTGTGGCCACAACAACACAACTGTGATGAAGAAAAGTGCCAAACTCTCGTCTAATGGTATCTGTTCATTATGAACCTGGTAGAGGACGTTCAGCAGCTCCTGGTATTGTATAAAATGTTGGGACTGTAGTTTGATACGACTCAACACAACATTGATGTAGATGAAGTTGATTCTCTCCTTTGGAGTTGGATTGTTCTGCCACAGGAAGCGATACTGCCTGGCAATTTTCTCAACTTTATCCATTGAAGTTTGTTTCGAGAGACAATCCAGAATCCCAAAGTAGGTATCAGCTTTTTCCTTCTCAAGGAACTGTTTTGTCTGCTCAAGTTGCATCATGGTATTCATCATTTTGTTCTTTAAAAGATGAGCAGAACTTGTTGTACAGAAAACTTTAGCATACTGTTTGAAACATCTGAAAAGCTCCATTTGGGCCACTTGGTCACGACAGTCTTTCATTCCAGATCTGGAGCCCAGATTCACGTACAGTTTGTCAAGGTAGTCGATGTTCAGCTTCATCCTGTACTTCAGGTTGTAAAGTAAGCTATCAAACTGTTTCAGAATGTCATAGTAGGCTGTATTTTTACTGCGTCGTGGATCATTTCTCTGTATGTCCTCAAGTTTAACATTTCCAGAGAGAACCTGGCCCATTATGTCATGGCGAACACAGTTGTCATGTGAAAACACTGGGCTCTTTTCCAACAAGTCAATTATCAGAACTCCAACCTGGATTTCTCCGAGACATCCTGACGTATTGAAAGGGCAGTTGTCCGTTTTGATAGCCATTCGCTGAAGTGATTCTTTCTTTGCAAGGTTTTGGGTTTGTTTGAATGCTTCCATTGCTGACTGTGCCATTTTGAGAAAATGGATCAGTTCTCTTGGGCTGACCGGCACTTCCTTGCATGTTGCCATTTCATGCTTTAGCTCATGCTTAATAACTTGTGCCGATGTGTCTGCAATATATGAGCTGTCTTTGGAGAGGTCTTTTGCTTTGTCTGCCTGTTTTTTTGCCTCAGAGAAATCCTTCTTCTTCAGGTAGTAGTATCTGGCAAGCAACTGAAAGATAATGGCATTTTTGTCAAATAGTTTTGATGCATTTGTTAGCACCATCTCTTCCTGTCCAGGCGTTTCATTTGCTATTTCTTGAATCAGTGGGGAGAACTGAGATTCCTCTTCTAATGAATAAAATCTTTTGACCAAGATGTAGTGGACGTCTTGCAGGAGATTGTCTTTACCTTGAGTGCACTCATAAAACTGGTTTGTTGTCAGCAGCAAGTCTGCAATTTGAGCTTTTGTCACGTTGTGTGTTGTTATAAGTTCCTGCAAACACTGACTTGCAATGCTTGAGTGGATGATTTTCACAGCTTTGTAAACTACCTTGCCTTCTACCTTGCAGCTGGCAATGAAGTTGGAGAATTTCCCAAATCCATCTTCTATTTTGATGTTTCCACAAACTGGCTTTGGTTGAAGGTCAAGAAAGTCTTCACACAAGGAGACGGACAGAGAGGAACCCTTGCAGTAAACATGCAACAGAACTAAAACCGCCAAGAGTCGAGCGTTCTTCTGGTTCATGCTGAAGTTTTTCAGAGTGTTACGGACAACTCCTTCAATGTACTCTGACTTGAAGTTCTTCTTCATGATCATGAAACCATAAAAGGTTTCAAAATTCTTGTGTGTTTTTTCAATCTCTTTAAGTTTCACTTCAAACATTTTCAGTTCTTTTTCAGAGAGATGATTCCCAATGAAAACAGTGTCTGCAGTTGGTGCGCTTAACTCCGCGGACTCTGATCTCATGCAGTTTAGAAGAATGACGTTGGCAAATTTAGACGGAATGGCTTTCTCTGCACATGCCTTTTCAATGAGCTGGAGCAAGTCATTTACTTTTTCTTTATCATCAAAGTCATCTATCAGCAACAAAACTGGAATTTTTGGCACTTGCTCTTCATAGGAATGTGTTAAAAGCTGAATCACTTGATCAGCCACTTCGGCCAAGTCATTGCTGTTCTTCAAGACGGCACAGCGAAACTTCTTCTTAAGAGCCCATAATACATGCATGGACAAAGTCGTACCCCCACATCCAGGTACATGAAGGAGATTGAGCAACACACAGGCTCTTGTCAGGGAGCACAGGTCTGGTATGGCTGTGTCCACGATGTAGTCAAACATGTCTCGTTTGATGAACGGTGCAGATCCAGGCTGCTCAGAGAAATGGAAATTCCACCATAGTACTTTTTCTCCTTTGTAGAAGTTCTCCTCCATGACAATTCTTTCCTCATTTCCTCCTTCACACTGGTTCTCACACAGAATCTCTAAGGTATTCAGGCTACGCTCAACTTTTTTCTCAAGAGGCACTTTGCTTTCACCACCACAAGGCAGGAAACGGATGGCTCTGCGGTTCTTTGACCAAAGACTAAGGATGGTGCCATTAATTTCAGCAAAATTGAGCTCGTAAATGCACCTGCCGGAGATGTCGATTCCACACCGAGCCTCGATAAGATCCTTCCATGAGGTAAACGCGTTTTCACTGTCTGTTATACAGAGGATTTGATCCGTGCCTCTGAGCTCCTGACAGAAGGTACTGAAAGTTTCAACAAGAGGATCCATCCTCTCCCTTACTGTTGACAAAAGTAGGAAAATGACGAGGAACCTCTTGTTTGGAAGCACATCTTTTCGACACAAAAAAGAAATCACATCTCGAACTGAGGCTCCCTTGTCCATCAACCACCGGTCAGAGTCAGAAGGTTCTTCAAACTCAGTACGTCCATTGCAGAATACCCAGCTGGTGTTTCGGGTTAATTTCAACTTTTTAGCAATGTCTTCCACTCCTTCTGTGATTTTGTAGTTGGCTGGTAAATGGACGCTTACTGTGCTCTTCTGGTCAAAGAAGCTTTGTAAGCCATGTTCAGCTGATTCAGGGTCAAAGTCCAAAACTGCAGTTGGGTCAAGCTCAATGAGAAACTCTAAATTTTGAAAATGGCTTTGATGGGATTTGTTTGTCACAATAACATATCGCTCAAAATGTGACTTATCCAAAGATGAGGTGCTACCAGTTATCAGGTGGCTTAATCTGGAGCCATGAGTCGAGCTTTTTATTGCATTTAGGTGCTTCTTTTCTTCATTTTTGCGGAGCTGTGCTAGATTAGGTATATTTTCAACAAACAGATCATACTCTTTAAACATCACTTTGGGAGATGTAGTTGTTGGAAAAAGATCCTTGCTGCTACCACCATCTCGAACATAAAAACTCTTTGGTGGAAGTGATTCAGCCTCTTTGGCTTTTTTCTTGCCTTTTTTTGTGGGGATTGTATGGTAGACATTGTCTTCACATACAACAGACTCGGGAACAACGTCCACCTCAATCACACATTTGTCAGATGATGTTGCGTTTCGGTTGAGAACTTCAACAAATCGAGGAGGCATAATGCACTTTTGAGCAGCATTTTTGTGCTTATGCTCAAAGTAGTCATCAATGGTTGACTTTAGCTCGATTGCAAAAGCTTCTTTGTCTTTTACAACCACTCCTAACACTTGACCATGAACAAAGTCTGGCTTGTCTCCTATTCCAAAATGTATGGTGCCATTGGTGCGGCTATTCATGCAGGCAGCTCCAAAGCGAATGACCTCTGTGGTGAACTTGGTTAACAAAGCTTCATCTGGTGTATTGATGAAAGCTTTGTATTCGTGGCAGGGTTCAATGAAGTTTGAGGCACCTGATTCTGTGACATCAAGAATGCTGCTTTCTACATATCTTGATGTATCGTGGTATCTACAGAAAGGATAAGGCTTGCATGGTTTTCCAGGCTGGTGTGCAGAACTCACTGGCTCCTCTGTCATTGATTTCATCGCCTCATCTCTGGCATGGATAATAAGTTTAGCTGGTCCAACTGTCACACCCATTTCAGTTAAGTCTGATTTTTCTAAAAGCTTGAGACTTTTACCACAAATGTCTTGTTTAAACAATATATCAGCAACAGAGTCGTCCACATCATTCAAACTGCAGACCCATTCTCTCACTTGATGTTTACTCCAGTCCTTGATGTCAGATGGCAGAACTTCCTCCTAACATAAAAATATAAAGTAATGTTAGTCTTCCTGATTTTCAACAGCATTTTGACAGTAACTGACATTGATTGAATTCAGGGTTAAAGTATTAAACATAAGCCAGAACACCAACTACCGACGATCGATTTCAGCTAAAGAGCTCCTGTCCGTCTGTTTCAGGTTAGTGGGCAACATTCAGGAAATCGTCACATGGAAAAATGAGTCTCTCTGATTGGTTGATGCAGCGCGTCGAGCAGCAAAATTTCAGATTTTTTAACTCGAGCGTCGGCTGCTTTGGACGCGCAGCATGCATGTCAACGCTCAAACTACTGCTTCATTGCGAGCCGAAGTTGTACGCTTAGTGAGGTGAGAACGACCAAAAAATTAGGAAGATTGCAATTTTGCCATTGAGAGGTCCCAGTGAGACTTTTAGGTTGACAGTAAATCAACAGTCGGCCTGTTCCAAAACAATCATGATTATTTAAATTTGGTTTCCCACATGTCGGCCTTAGACTGGATATCTCAAACTCTCATGGACGTTTTCATAAACAGATGCTCTGCCCCCACCATCCCCTCTCCCACTCACGTCTGTGAACTGTTCTCCCAGAGTAACCAAGGCCAAACTAATGAAGTCGACATCCCTTCAGGAACTATGGTGGGTGGGGCTTTGGAACTTGTTTCACAGTCTTACTCAAAGATGCATACATGCATAAACAACACTACATGGCTTCAGATACACCCCCTATCAAATCACCATCTTTGCTGGCTTCAGTGTGCTCTATGCAGAGAGTTTTTTTTCTATTCCACTTCAATAGTTTCATGAAAATGCAGGGGACTCAGCTCCCTGCTCGGGTTCAACAGTTTTCCGTAAAGGCAGACAACTTAGCTATCTTCTCCGGTTTAACAGTTTAGTGTAAAGGCAGGCGACTTAGCTACCGGCTTTGGTTCAACAGTTCCCCATAAATCTGGTGACCTGGCTCCCTGCTCCGATTCAGCAGTTTCCCGTAAAGGCAGGTGGCTCGGCTGCCTTGTCCAGTTCAATAGTCCCCAGTAAACACAGTAGTTTAAAGTGTTGAGTTTTTAGTTTGGCCAGTTTTAGAGTATTTTAAATTAGTCAGTGATCACGCACAGGTTTCTCTAACCTTAGTTGATAAGAAAAATATCCCAAAAGGTATAAACTGGAGATTTAA
>JARVJO010000061.1:3511365-3522893 GCA_031762555.1 Cynodonichthys magdalenae
AGTGACTTTATAAAAAAAAAAAAAAAAAAAAAAAAAAAAAAAAAAAAAAAAAAATTAATTTAAATTTAAATAATGAGTAATTTTTTTAACATGCACCGGTCACATGTCAAAGTACCCGACTGTTTGACTTACAGAATTAAGGATTCAGTTTATTTAATACCTCAGATTTGTTGAACCTGATTTACTGTGTGGACTTAAACCATGAACTTGAGTAGATCAGGAATTGACCAACTCTAGTATCCACAAGATCCAGCTTCCATCAGAAAGACGTAAATCCTGTGTCCTGATGTGACCGTCTCAGTTTTGTGTTGGATTCCCACTGAGAAGCAGTTTGCTTTCTCTTTGTTGATGCCTACTGTTCCTTTTATACCTGCATAAAGCTTTTGTACAGTACTATTTTTAAATAGAAAAAAGCATGCATGTTTTAATTTATAAGTTTACTGGGATATGTAAACAGTTTTATTTGTTTAATTTATTATATTTTATTTACATGTATCTTCTGAAAAATTTTAGAGGAACTTACTTTCACTTCTTTTTCTGCCATTTTGGCTCCAGTTTCCTCTTCAAAAATGTAGATCACTAAAAGTAAAAAATATATAAATACTATATAATTTAAATTATGGTAATAAAAACAAAAAATTATAAATTTCAGTTTTACCTGAATTATTTGTTTCACTGAACATCCATGACAGCCAGCTCACAATTCAGGAGTCTTCACCTTTGATGCTGAGGAAAAAAGAAATAGAAACATTTATTAATTTGTAAACAAAAGAAATATCCACTGCTCAAGCCGAAATGATGGTGTCAAACACAGATGTAAGGTCCAACAGGACAAGAATCTATTAAAGACCCCATTAAAACCTTCAACCGAGCAGACAAAGTGTTGTGGTGAGTTTTAAATCCTGACTGGAACAACTCTGAGATTTAATGTTTCTCCTAAAGAGCTACAGGAAATTAAAATACAAACAAGTGGCAATAATTTCATTAAAGTGCTGAACTCACCAAGAGACATCCAGGTGTCAGTTAGGAAGGTAAAGAAGTCCCTCAGGATAAAAGTGTCAATGTATCACTTTTTTAGTTTCCTTTTACAAAAGCAGAAGTTTTGACAGTTTCCTTTGTCACACCTTTATGTGATTTGCAAACATTATTTTTTCCTTCTTTCATCATGTCTGTCTCTGGTCATCAAGCTGTGACCAGTCGAAGCTGTAAGCATTCAGATTGTTCCAGGGTTAGAGATGTTTCCACATCTAACATTTCTAATCTTTTTAAAGTAATCCATGTCTGACTCAGGAGACGTCAAACTTTTCCTCCTTGAAGCTAAAAGCAGGAAGTGTTTCAGCTCAGGACCAAGCTCCTGTTGGCTGGGTTCATTCTTCATGTAGATCAAACTGTATGCAAAACATGGATTTTATTTGTTGATTTATGTAAAGCTGACGGTGAACTACTGAAGTTTCTGATTCCAGTCTTGTCTTGGACCTTTGTGTCGACAGTTTGCATAATGTTTGCTTGTGTTCATGAGAGGTTTTCCAGCTTTTTAAGTTTTTATTCAGTCCAACAGCACTTTGGCTACAGTGAAGGTTTGCAAAACAAACTTGTTATTATAAGTCAGAGAATGCATAGTCGTCACTTTGTGAGCCTTAAATAGAATTATTGTCCTACCGGCTCCATTTCTTTGTTTTCAACTGAACCATGGAGATAAAAAATGTTTTTGCTTGTGTCTGTGTTTGTTTGTACTTGATGTACCTGTCAGCAAAATATTTGATCAATCTGTGGACAGATCTGAGTGAAACTCAGAAAGTAATAACTGAATGTGCATGTGCACTACTGATTAACTTTTTGGACTCAGTCCAGTTCAAGATGGCTGCCAATCTGTGACCAAACAACTTCAGCAAACACAAAAATACGAGACATTTGGTGAGGCATTGTTACCATTAACATATGATAAAACAAGTTAAAACAGGCGGCAGGTGATGCATTACATCGAGAAGGATTCAAGGATTGGTTTATTGTCATATGCAGGTTAACACAAGTCAACAATATAATGAAATTCTTAGGATGAGACAAACTGTTCAACTCGCTATAAAAAACAAGGACTAATTGCATGAAATGAAAGTAAAAAATCTGAAATCCTTTAACTTCTCTCATTTACTTAAGGTAATCATTTATTAAATAAGTGTCCATATTTCATGCAGGGTGTGGTTTGTGGGTTTTTTCTTGTTTTGTCTAACATAATTTTACGGAAGCAGAGAGCAGCTGTTTTCCGCTTAGATTTATATTCCATGGTTTTCTTGTTATCACAAAATAACGAGGACAGTTTTGTTGAGATAACCAGTTAATTTCCGGATGGTTTTCCACTTGTGTATCATTCAGTAACCATGGAGACGGCCTGGTCCCCTCGGCTGTTCATCAATCGATCGATCAGTCGATCATTCATTCATTCATTCATTCATTCATTCATTTAACCAGGCAAATCCCATTGAGATTGCAGATCTGTTTTGCAAGGGTGGCCTGGGAGCCTGAAGGCAACCTATTAATTGTTCATAATTTTGTGTCATTTTTGTATCATTAAAAAAGCTGAAATTGCGACTTGTTTGTTTTGTACAGATAACTTTCATTTCAACCCTCATCATAGGAGACGGCTGGCCCGACTGGAGATAAGCAGGTGTTTACACAGTGATCCTGACGATATAATAAACTTTATCGGTCACCAACTGAGGGGATTGGGCCGTCTCCATGGTTACCGAATGATACACAAGGAAAACCATAACTCGTTATCACGAAAAAAACATGGAAAATAAGCAGAAAAGGGCTGCTCTCAGCTTTTGTATGATTGTAATCATGTCAGGAACTTTTTTTGTTTTTCCCCAGTAGAACTGTCACAAGACAAAAGTCCAGCCCACAAAGGAAGAATATGAGGAATAACAAACTATTTCAACGATAAAAGTTACATTAATTTCCCATCTTACAAGTGATGCTTCCTGTTTAACTGAACCAAACAAACAGTCTCTGCTACTCCCTGTGCCATTTATCATCATGGTAATATAACCCTGTAATAACCTGTAATGTTTTATTTGCTTCTTTACATGCAGATGGTTTGACAAAGAAACAGGAAGCTTTATTTTGTCGTTTTAAACTTGTTGATTTAGCTGCATGGTGATGCTGACATCACTTCTGTTAGCAGACAGAGTATCTCTTGATCCTGCCTGACCAAGAACAAGAACAACAAATAATACTCACCAGCTTCAAGACAAAGTTCCCTGGTTGTGTTCTGTAGTCTTCTCTGGTGCTGAGGGGGTGCTGACTGAGTCTTCAGTGTGGAAATATAAAGCGTCTTTGCTGCAGAGTGCAGACAGTGAAAAGAATGTGAACTGCAGAATGACTCAGGAAAAGGGCGGTGACTCTGAGTAAATGAAACCTAAGCAGCTCAAACAGAATCTGGTTACACTTACTGTTTTTAATGTGCTTATTCAGAGGAATTACTGACAAACAATACAATTAAATATAAGATTCACAAAATGACTAAAATGCTGTCGTACTATTAGGAATTAAAACCCTGCCTGAATAAAAATGTTTTCTATTTAGATTTTAAAAGACCCAGGTCAGTGATGGAGTGTAAGTCCTGAGGAACCTGGATTCAAAGTTTGGGTGCTGGAATTGAAAAAACCAGGGTCTGTGTTTGGACCTCACCCCCACTTTTTTAACTGTGGGTCTTAACCTGAATATCAGAGAACCAAATATAGAAGGAGCATCATCATCAAAAATCCATACTAGTCATCTTTCCTTTATTCAAAAACAAGATGGTTTGAATAACCATGGTTTAATATCAGCTATGCAGGCAAGAAAAGAAGTTTGACGTCTCTACCTCTTGGTAAAGTGTAAGTTGTCTTTAAGTTGTCTCCATAACGTGGAGCCTGGCTATAACTGCTGCATACTAAGAGAGAAAAGGAGAGGACTAAGAACGGAGCCCTGTGGCACACCACAAGAGAGGAAGACATATTTTCAATCATGACAGAAAAAGTTCTGTTGGTCTACAGTAACAAGAGGTGAACCAGATACATCCACATCATAAATTAAATAAATAAACAAACTTTTTTTATGTTTGACCAGTGTTTGTAAGGGGAGAAGACTGCAGTTTGTACACACCTTGTATGGCAGGCTGAAAAACATATTTTGTCTAGCCAATCTGGGTTAAAATGTGTTGTTTATCAAACCTTGGACAACAGTCCCAGCTGTTTGTTTTAGGCTGATCTTTTTACCACCTCATGAAAATCTGAATAAAGGAGTAAAATGTCACTTTTTGTTTATTTCATTTAAATGAAATCCTTGCTTTCTGCTACAAAACTGGTGTTTTAAGTGAATAGTTAACATATTTCAGTTTTATGTTTTGTTATATTTTATTAAATGTTTTACAAGTTGTCTAAATGTTGAAGCTCACAAACCAAGTGAAGTCTTTAAGTTATTTTACATTTTCTTTTTTTTAACTTTATTGTTTCTTAGATTTTGGTTCGCATTATTGCATTTACACGTTATTTTCCTTTCATTTGTTTACTGTATCGCTGTAAATATTGAATTTAAAACTGAAAGGGGGTGCGGGGATGTTAACAAGTATTTTTATTCAGTCAGTCCTTTAGCTTTCACAACTTCCGGGGGTCCTTCGATTATTTTCACTCAGGCATCACAGCGTGGTGCCCCGAGAGGTCCTTAGCGTCACAAAGTACTGCACACGTGCGCTGTTAGCAACCATGGCGGACATGCCGATGAGACTCCTTCGGAAAAAAATCCGAAAAAGAAACGAAAAGAGCAAAGAGCGAAAACAGAAGAATAAACTAAGAGAAGAAGAAGAAGAAACCGGTAAGAAAAACGAGCTGAAAAGGTTCGGACCCGGTCCAGGTTCGGTGCTGTTCCGGACCAACACTGACTGGGATATGACCAGGTTCAAATAAACAGTAAATAATAATAACGAGTCGCTTAATAGGGTTAACTTTATTTTACAATAACATCTAAACTTTATCAGATTAAACCGGAAGTCCATACAGCCGAGAGTCCTTTAAAAATAAAAGTTTATGGGATTTGTACAAGTGTGTTAAAGTTTAGACAGCTAAAAGTATTTTAACACTGTGGTAAAATCTGTGTAGATGCTCATAAATAAACTGCTATCCAGGAAAAACGGTCAAATATAGTAAATTGCCAGCTCAGTCATGTAGTTTTTATTTTATGTACAAGTAAAAAAAAACTGCTGTGAACTTGTCTTTGTTGTCGGATCATTTTGAGAAGATCAGCAGGTTAAAACCATGGCTTCTCTTAAATTCAGGAGAAAATTGACAAAGAAATATTTATTTATTGTGGAGAAATTCACAGAAACACCACCTTCAGAGGACTCAGCTCAGACCCTTCTCTCTGTCTTCCTGTTCTGTTGCAGTAGGTTCTAATGGACTGGAGGAGGAACCCGTCTGTGTGGAACCTGAGGAGGAACCAGCAGGAGCAGACCAGGCTCCTCTGACAAAACAGAAGAAGAAAAAGAAGAAAAGAAAGTTGACTGATCCAGAAGAACCACCAGGTAAAATAATAAAACAAAAACTCATATAACCCACCTGCTGGTTCTGGTTCTGAAGTTTGTTCTTATTTCAGCTGAGAAGAAGACAAAGACTGTAGAGGAGGAGGAAGAGGATGGAGAGGAGCTAAATGATGGATCAGTGGAGGAAGAGGAGGAAGATGATGATCAGCCTGAACTACCGACTGGATTAACAGGTTTAAATTTATTTTTAATCCAGCAGATTATTCATGATTTAATCTGCCTTCATGTGTTGCTCGCTCATCGTCTTCATGGTGAAGCGAGTGTCAGCGAGGGCGAACAGAGACACGTGTGGTTCTGTTTGTTAGTGGGTCGCCTGTGACCCGGCTCACTGTCAGAACTGCAGGGACAAACCAACAACCTTACCTGGAGAGTTTTTAAAGCAGGATGTCTGAGAATCTGGACCTGACCCGGTTTGACGGGTTCTGTTCTGTTCCAGGTGCGTTTGAGGACACGTCGTTCAGTTCCCTCTCTGACCTGGTGAGTGAAAACACCCTGAAGGCAGTGAAGGAGATGGGCTTCGAACAGATGACTGAGATCCAACACAAAACTATCCGACCCCTGCTGGAGGGGAGGTACGTCGGTCCGCCGGGTCAGAACCAACAACGAGACCGTCTTGGTTCCTCCCACTGATGTCTCTGATGTGTTGTCTCCCTGCAGGGACATCCTGGCTGCAGCTAAAACAGGAAGTGGTAAAACGTTAGCCTTCCTCATCCCGTCCATCGAGCTGATCTACAAGCTGAAGTTCATGCCGAGGAACGGTGAGTTCCTCCTGAGAGACGCTGCTCCTGTCCCAGATGTCCCACTAAACCCGTCTGTCCAACAGGAACCGGGGTGGTGATTCTGTCTCCGACCCGGGAGCTGGCCATGCAGACGTACGGCGTGATGAAGGAGCTGATGACTCACCACGTGCACACGTACGGGCTCATCATGGGGGGCAGCAACCGCTCGGCCGAGGCCCAGAAACTGGCCAAAGGAGTCAACATTGTGGTGGCGACCCCGGGCCGCCTGCTGGACCACCTGCAGGTGAGGCTGAGCTTTTATTTTCATGGTGGTTTGATCATGATGTGAGCTTTTATTTTGGTAACTTCCTGTGTTTGTGTGCAGAACAGTCCTGGGTTCATGTACAAGAACCTGCAGTGTCTGATCATCGACGAGGCTGACCGGATCTTAGAGGTGGGCTTCGAGGAGGAACTGAAACAGATCATCAAGCTGCTGCCGAGTACGTAGCTGTCAGAAAGTCTGGAGATAAAGTGGGGCCAAAACATTTAAAAAAAACTTTTTTTAACTAAAAAATTTGGAGCTGAAAAAAATATATGAAACATGAAAAGTTTAAAAGAAACTACATATATGGCATGCCGTTCTATTACATATTTAACAGGGTGTGGCAGGCCCATGTATGGTATATTATGAAGATGTCATGATGTTGTATCATGATTAATGTGATATGGCAGGCAGTTGTATTATATAACTAAAGTAGTCATACTATTCTATTATACAATCATATTTAATTCAATATGGCAGACCATTGTCTTATAACTTAAAAAGAAGTTGTTTTAACTTATTGATGTTGTATGGCAGGTTGATATGTCATATAATTTTAAAATGTGTTAGGTTATTGTATCATAATCAAGTATGGCAGGCAGTTGTATTGTATAATCAAAAAAGTCATACCATTGTTTTATAAAATCAATTTTATAGCTGGCTGATGTCATAATTTAAAAATGTTATATAGTTGTACAAATTAATGATGTAAGTCAAGCCATTGCATGATATAATTAATATTGTATGGCAGGGCAATGTATCATAGAATTAAAAATGTCTTCACATTTTATCACAAATAATTCATATGGCAGGCAATTATCTTATAACTTAAAAACACAGCCGGTTGTTTTAACTTGTTATAAATGAGTATGGCAGGTTGATATGTCATATAATTTTAAAATGTGTTAGGTTTTTGTATCATGTAATTGATGAAGTATAGCAGGCCTGTTTCCAATAATTTAAAAACATGGCGGGCTGCTGTAACATGTTTCAGTGTCAGAATTGTATTTTTATTTATTTGCTTCTGTTACAAATAAATGTTTATTTTTTTAACAAACTTTATGGTCCTAATGTGTCTCCACAAGTCTTTAAAGGGACTTGCTGGTTGTTTCTGGTGTTTTGAGGTGTGGACCTGTGAAAGTTCTGAATATTTCTGTTTTCGTGCAGAGAAGAGACAGACGATGCTGTTCTCAGCCACTCAGACCCGGCGGGTCGAGGACTTGGCTCGGATCTCCCTGAAGAAGGAGCCGCTGTACGTCGGAGTGGATGACAACAAAGACCAGGCTACGGTGGACGGCCTGGAGCAGGTAGGGTCTCTGAGTGGTCGGGGTGTGGTTTCTTGGTGGGTCTGGTACTGACCCGTGGGTCCGGTTTCAGGGCTACGTGGTGTGTCCGTCAGAGAAACGCTTCCTGCTGCTCTTCACCTTCCTGAAGAAGAACCGTAAGAAGAAGCTGATGGTCTTCTTCTCCTCCTGCATGTCCGTCAAGTTCCACTACGAGCTGCTGAACTACATCGACCTGCCCGTCATGGCCATCCACGTGAGCGCTCCGGACCGGTTTTAGTCCTACGAGACCAGAACCAGCAGGTCTGATTGTTCCTCCTGTTTCTCCTTCCAGGGCAAACAGAAGCAGACCAAACGGACCACCACCTTCTTCCAGTTCTGTAACGCCGACTCGGGCATCCTGCTGTGCACGGACGTGGCTGCTCGAGGCCTCGACATCCCCGAGGTGGACTGGATCGTCCAGTACGACCCGCCAGACGACCCCAAGGTAGAGAGGAGGGCGGGGCTTCTTCCTGAGGTTTTAAATCCCGGTTCTGAAGGTTTCCATCTCTTCCTCAGGAGTACATCCACAGGGTGGGCCGGACCGCCCGCGGCATCGACGGCAGAGGCCACGCCCTCCTCATCCTGCGACCCGAGGAGCTGGGCTTCCTGCGTTTCCTCAAACAGGCCAAGGTGCCGCCTGGACCCGTCAGAACCCAGATTACTTTACTTCTGCAGTTCAGCCCGGTTTACCTCTGCCTCCCTGTCCTCAGGTCCCTCTGAGCGAGTTCGAGTTCTCCTGGAGTAAAATCTCTGACATCCAGTCCCAGGTAAGGATTCTGGCTCCGCTTTTAAAACGTTTCATGGTCCGCTCAGGAACCAGAACCTTCTCCTGTTCCTCAGCTGGAGAAGCTGATCGAGAAGAACTACTACCTGCACAAGTCGGCGCAGGAGGCCTACAAGTCGTACGTGAGGGCGTACGACTCGCACTCGCTCAAACAGATCTACAGCGTCAACACGCTCAACCTCCCCATGGTGGCGCTGTCCTTCGGCTTCAAGGTCCCCCCCTACGTGGACCTCAGTATCCTTTCTTCTGTTAGCAGACCCGGTGAAACAGGAAGTGATGTCACTAATCTTTAATGTGAGGCGTGTCTGAAAGTCCTGGTTCTGTTTGTCCTCCTTGACGTTTTCTCTCCAGACGTTCACAGCAGCAAAGGCGTGAAGATGCAGAAACGAGGCGGCGGCGGCGGCTTCGGCTACCAGAAGTCCAAAAACCTCAACAAATCCAGAATCTTCAAACACGTGAACAAAGGGAAGAACGACCGGCGGCAGTTCTCCCGCTGAGGATTCACTGACATGAACTTTAACTTTCTGTGACCTTTGACCTTTTGTATTATGTTCCATTCCTCTGACCTAAATAACCCTGAAAGTGTTTAATAAATTATGTAAACAGGATCAAATGGCTCAGTTTTATTAAACAGATTCAAGTAATCTCACTTTACAAAAACACCGTCCCTTTAAATAATAATAACCTCATAAATCGTACTGCTCTAAATTAAAGGATGGGTCTCAGTTCTGACCCGGTCCAGTTTTTGATCAGTGTTGAGGTGTGGTTGGTTTAGTTCAGTGCAATTTAACTCAGATTAGTCCGTGTTAATCTCTACATTCAGACCATTAAAGGGACATTTCAGATTCTGAGGTTCTCAGCTTGGAGAGTTCTGTTAAACGTGGCTCCATTTAAAATGAAAGACCATGAAGGTCTGCTGGTCCTGAACTCCAAGCCAAGATGCTGGTCCTCAGAAAGAAAAGAAAGATCCCTTTAATTGGACGGCTTGATTTACTTTCCCTTTCTTACAAACTAAATCTAATAAAGTTTGTTCAGAAGCTCCACAGGCTGTTTGTGGAACCCAGCAGGCACTGCAGGTCTGGATCTGAGGAGGTCTGATCTGGTCCTGAGAAACGGATCCTGGTACCGCTCACTTCTGTTGCTGCTGACCTGAGAGGAGAAACGGGTTTCAAAGTCAGGTCGCTTCAACAGGACGTTCTCACCCTCTGACATGCGTCTCTGTTAGTAAAATATCCTGTAAACTGGTTAGTCTCAGAGCTGCAGGACATGCAGCACCGACCGTCGGACCTTAGGGGTCCACTCTGACGGGGGTCAGGGTGGGAGGGACCCAGCAGGGGGCGCCATTCTTCTCTTCACCTGTTTCCAGACATGGGTGACAGTGAGAGACCTGAGGGGGGCGGGGCTTCAGAGGAAGCTGATGATGGAGGTGAGAACCTCAGCGTACCGTTAGAGCTGCAGCTCGTCTCCGAGGTCTCCCAGTTCATGGCTTTCTGCACGGCCTTCTTCCAGCGGGCGAACCTGTACTCGCTCTCTGTGGGCGGAGCAAAGATGTCTTCAGAAACAGCCACCAGAGGGCAGCAGAGCTCGATTATTCCGTTCCTCAAACTAATGTTAGTTTAAAACATGTAATTATTATTTATTCAAATAAAACTAAAGCATGGCAGCTTCTACACTCTAATATCAAACCTGTTAATTTACACATGAAATCATCCTGACATCAACAGGTCCTCAACATCTACCTGACAAAAACTAAAGCTGTGAGAAAGAACCAATCACAGAGCTCCCCTGTGTCACATGACTCACAGGAAGCCATATTTATTTCAAGTTTGTTTCCCTTTTCTGTCTGAAAAAACCCTTATTCACACTACTGGTGAGTAAACATCATTTTGTGACAGTTTAATGGCTTTTTCATGAATTAAATAGTGAAAATCTGTTCAAATGTACCTGAAGTTTGGACCAAACTGAGTCCAACAGAATAATCTCAAACACAGCAACTAATCTACAGCAGAACAGGTCGAAACAAAAAGAATCAATGTTCTGCAGAGGTCCAGTCAGGACCTGATCTAGGCTGAAATGATGAGGAACCTTCAGAGAACCTCAATGAACTGAAGTGATGTAAACAAGAGTGGGCCAGAACTCTTCCACACCCACAGAGGCTGATTGTCTTTTCTTACCTTCTGGGTTGATCTGAGGTCCGTATTTCTCAGACGTGAGGTGGGGGAGCTGACCTGGGTTCAGGTTCCACACCTCCACCCCCGGAGCTGACCCCGCTGCCATGGCTACACCCAGAGCCGTGGTCTCTGACATGGTGGGCCGGACTGAAACAAGTGAAACCAACAGATTATTTTCCAGTTTTATTCTTAGATTTTAGACGAGTTCGATTTAATGTGTCTAGATTTATTTTTTAATGAGACAAAAGTCCAAGATGACTGGAAGGGACAGAGTCCAGATTCAGATGGGAGCCACCAGTGAGTCTTATCAACAAAACAAGTTACAAAATCACAACTTTGTCCTGGGAGGGGCTCCTTCATACTACAACTGCTGCACATCTGACAGATTTAAGACTTCAGTATCAGTTTAAAATACTGGTGTTTGAGACTGTAGACTGGTGTTTGAGACATGTAGACTGGTGTTTGAGACATGTAGACTGGTGTTTGAGACATGTAGACTGGTGTTTGAGACATGTAGACTAGTGTTTGACACATGTAGACTGGTGTTTGAGACTGTAGACTAGTATTTGAGACTGTAGACTGGTGTTTGACACATGTAGACTGGTGTTTGAGACATGTAGACTGGTGTTTGA
>JARVJO010000061.1:3523910-3537565 GCA_031762555.1 Cynodonichthys magdalenae
GACACATGTAGACTGGTGTTTGACACATGTAGACTGGTGTTTGACACATGTAGACTGGTGTTTGAGACATGTAGACTAGTGTTTGAGACTGTAGACTGATGTATGAAAAGTGTAGACTGGTTTTTAAGGCTGTAGACTTGTTTGTGGACTCGTGTGTTTTCCTGACCAACAGGGAGGCAGAGGATGTCGGCCTGCAGCTGCATCAGTAATCGGTTCCCCGTCATGCCTCCGTCCACCCTCAGCTGGGTCAGAGGGACGCCGGTGTCCTTGTTCATGGCATCCAGGATCTGAAACACAGAGCTCCATGTCAGCTGCTGCAGCTGCTTCCTGCTTAGTCTCTAAAAAGACCAGATGTCCCTCACCTCTCTGGTCTGGAAGCAGACGGCCTCCAGGGCAGCAAAGGCCAGGTGGCTCCTGTTGGTGAACTGTGTGAGTCCACAGATGATGCTGAGTCCACAGAGGAAACAAATAAAATAAGGTTTTCATCCTGAACCCTGAAACCTGGTGGATCTGAGGGGAAAGGTTCGTCTCACCCTCGAGCACTGGGTTCCCAGTACGGAGCGTAGAGACCGGAGAACGCCGGGACGAAGTAACAACCGTACGACGTTCCGGCTGCAGCTGCTAACTGCTCTGAGAGGAGAGGAGGAACATTTGAAACCAGGAGGATCTGGACTTCAGCTCAGGACCGTCTCATGTGACGGAGGACGTACCGATCTCTGAGGACGACTGGACGATGCCCATGTTGTCCTTCAGCCAGCGGATCACAGCTCCTGCGATGGCCACTGAACCCTGCGGACAGAGGACCCATCGGGAGTCAGGTGGATCATCTGGACGGTGACAAACCCCAATCTGCCAAAACATTATGACCAAAGACCTGAATCGGAAATACCCCCCTGACCTGCCTCCTCCCGTGGACCTGAGAATCTCCTCTGGACCTCTGAGGGTCTCTTGTGGAACTCCATGACCCTATCAGAACTTTTATCTGGATCGGACCATGTACATTAATTACCCTGAATCATCACCGGTTCTTCTTTCTTGGACCACCGTGGATCGATCCGGACCCCTGCAGTCCTGGAACGTCCCCAGAGCTGCAGTTCTGAAGATGTTCTGAGTTCACCTTCAGCTTAATGTATCTGATCCACCTGTCAGTGGTCATAATGTTACGGCAGACTAGAGTAAACAGATTGTGAGTAAAACCCGCAGCCCAACAGGAGATCCAGAACCTCCAGAGCGTAGCAGGCGGGTTTGTCCCTCCCCAGTTTGTAGGCGACGGTGGTGAGGAGGCCGTGTTCCGACGTCAGAGGCTGAAAATAAAATAAATAAATAAAAATGAAGCGAAATAAAGAGAAAAGCAACAGATCTGAAGGTTTTGGGTCCAGAACTCACCCTGGTTCCTGTGTTTCTGAGCAGGAAGCAGCCGGTGCCGTAACTAGAAGCAAACACAAAGAGTCAGATAAATAATAAAGATTCTGATGTTTTACAAACATGTAATAAATATTTACGTGTTTTTGGCCTGGCCCTCCTCGAAGCACATCTGACCCACCAGAGCAGCCGACTGGTCCCCCAAACACTGACGGAAACAACCGTTTTATATTCAGGGTTAAATTCAAACAAAGTCTGATCAGATCCACTGTTTTTATCAAATCTAAAGTTTTTACCCCGGAGATGGGAACTCCTGCAAGAGAGCCGGATTTCTGGACAAACAACAGAAACAAACAGGTTTAAAGTAAAAAAAAAAAATTTTGAATCTGAAATCTTATTTTGTTAATAAAAGTGCAGAAATGTAAGAACTGTTGTCGCTGTTTGCCTCATGGTTTTAACTCGTCACACGGGGCTGAAGCAGGAATATCTGGAGGTGTTGTTGGTAAATCACAGGATGTTGATGAAATTTATAAGAAAAGTTTCCAAAGAGTCTGAATCAGTGCTGATCAAAAAGCTTAAAGTCTGAGTGTTTGGGAGGAAACTCTGAAGTAAGGAGTGGATCGGTACGAGTCAAACAGTGGAATCCTTTATTAGTTGACTGGTTTATTAACTGAATCCACACAGATATAAAAAACATTTCACACCAGAAATCCAAGATGAATCTGTTATCAAGTCCGTTCTGGTCTCTGCAGCTCCTCCAGCTGCTCTCAGACTTTGGAACATCTTATCTCAAACCCAAACAACGACTCAGAAACAAAGTAAAACCCAGACCGTCAGCGAGGACTCACCATCCAGCCGTAGATCTCAGACGAGCTCCCGACTTTTGGAAGGATTTCCATCGGAATGTCGAAGTACCTTAAAGAACAACGCCTGATTATTTAAAGCCCAACCGGTCTGAGCTGATTCCAGGTGTTTCTACCTGCAGAGTTCAGGGTCCCAGTCTAACGTGTGGATGTTGAAGAGCATTGTGCGACTGGCGTTAGACACGTCCGTCACGTGGACTCCTCCGGTCCTGCCCCCCGTCAGGCACTGACACCAGAACCAGAAGTTTTAAACGTGTCGAGGAACATAAAGCTGCAGTCCTCAGACGGCCCTTACCCAGATGATCCAGGTGTCCACGGTGCCGAACATGGCCCGTTTACTCAGAACCGCCTCGTGGACCTCATCCACGTTGTCCAGCAGCCAGCGCAGCTTCACGGCACTGAAGTAGGTGCTGATGGGGAGTCCAGTTTTGTCCTGCAGAGACCACAAACTTCTTGATTTAATAACAAAAACTCAGTTAATCTCTGCAGAGCGTTCGTCTCTTACCTTCAGGTGGTTCTTGTTCCTGCCTGGAGTTCTGTTAATGAGCCGTTCTACTGTGGACTGGGTTCTCAGGTCCAGCCAGACTGGATCAACAGGAACAGGAGAGTTTACAGAACCTGGATCTGTTTTAAACAAACTGAGGAGAGCAGAAAACTCACCAATGGCGTTGTAGAGCGGCTCTCCCGTCTCTTTGTCCCAAACCAGGGTGGTCTCTCTCTGATTGGTCACTCCTACCGCTGCAGGTAAACAACAACAACATCAACAGACTGAACCTGCTGCATCAGAGTCCTGGTCCAAGTCTGAGTCCGGTTCCGTTAGTCTCACCTTTAATGTTGGAAATGTCAACGTTGAGTTGCTCCAGTTTCTCGCAGGTCCTCTCCAAGCACTCGTAAACGGACCGGATGATCTCTCTGGGGTCCTCCTCAACCCATCTGACCCAAACAGAACCAAACAAGTACAGAACTGAACAGAACCGAACCAAACCAGCAGCTGTCTGATCCAGAAAAGATACACGGATGGATAGATGGAACAAATATGTGTCGTTGTATTTTAGTTAAAAATTATATTCTGATTCATTATTGTTTCACATTCATAGTTTTCTTTCTTTATAATGTTAAACATAGTAAACTGTAAACAAAGAAAACTAAACAAACTGTAAACAAACTAAACTAAACAAAGTCAACTGTAAACATAAACTATATTGTAAAGTAAGTAAACTGTAAACATAAAAAACTAAACTGTAAAATGTAAACATAAAAACTAAATCGTAAACTAAGTAAACTGTAAATGATTTTGTTGCTCAGAGTGAAATAAAGTCAACCTTTGACTCAGTAAAAGTTCCAGTTGATTTATAACTGTAGAAAACTGCTGACTGCTGGAGTTTGACTTGATTTGTTTTTCTCATGAAATCAAATAAACTGTTTGATGATTAATGAGAAACTAAAAGCATAAATCAAAGTAAATTAAAACAAGAGAAAAATATATTTTTAAGAGTAATAAAACTTTTAAAACTTCTAAAACTATAAGCTTCAGTGACCTGCAGACATCTGCTCTGCTCTTTGTTTCTGTTTTAAACAAATCACTTTTTAACCAGTTTCTCATTTCTTTTCCTGGATCAGTTTTCTGTGCAAGTCTGCTGGTCCAGGTGCTGGTCCAGGTGCTGACGGGGGTTCGAGTCTCACCCTTCCTTTGGGAACCTCTGGTTGATCTCCACCTGATGGTGACTGATCAGTTCAGCTGTTTTTGTGTTGAAAACCTGCAGAAAACAGGTTTCAAAATCAATAACATTATTTAAACACAGAACAGTGAGACACACTGACAGCTGAAGGAGAGGAGCCTGAACAGATTATTAATCTGGGCGTCAGCTGCTTTTAATGAACTAAGAGGATGAAGCTGCAGACAAATTATTCATCAGATTATTCATCAGATTATTCATCAGATTACTCATCAGTCCAACAACAAGCAGCTCAGGCCGTGAACAGAAACATTAAAGAATAAAAACAAACTCAGGATGTTTGAGGAGATAAACACGTCTGTTTGTGAACGCTGATAAACAAAACTCTCATATCAGCTGATGATGTTTTAGGTTGAGTTTAAAATCATGAATCCTTTAAAATAACAGTTTGACATATTTTTCTTTTTGTTTTGAAATCCTGTAAAACCCAGGATTTCAAAACAAAAGTCTCATGATGTCCCACAGCATGATGGGAAATCATGTTTAGATTACTTCATGCTGGTTGTTGAATTATTTCTGAAAATCAAAGCAGCGGTTTGATCATCAGGACTCAAACCTCAAACAGCCACGGAGGTAAAACCGTCAGGCTAAAGGTCAAAGGTCGTTTGGAAACCTTGATAATTATTGACCACAACATTTTTAAAACTGTTTCTAAATCAGCAGAATCTCTTTTATTTTTTGTTTTTAAACAAACATTTCTGAAGAGTGAAGTTTTCCAAACTCATCTTCAAGGACTGGTTGTTGTTTGTTGTGAATTTTGTCAACAACAAACAAACAAATATTGTGCAAAACTTTAAAAAAATAAGAGTTTTAAATAAACACTTTGGTGCTCATTTTAATACAGATAAAGTTTTTATATCATTTCTTTTAGGGAATCCTTTATTACAGAACAATAACACTAGAACTCCTTCACAATAAAAGCTTTAGTGTCTTAATGTGAAATGTGTTCCAGCTGACCTGCTTTAGACAAAACATTTATTTTGTTTATTTTTACAGATGTTAGGAGGTTCTGAATGAATCAGAGGCAGGTACCAGAAGTCTGCAGAACCTAAATAGAACCACTGAAGGATTTGAGGAGTCTGTCTGAGGACTGGATTAAAACTTTTGCACAGTTCCGTGTCTGTTTAAACTTGTATAAACGATGATAAATGTTGTAAAAATGCAGCTCAGACAGTTTCAGTTCAATAAATCCTGTTTATCTGTGAAATATTTCTCTTTCTTTTCGACCAGGTTTAAACAAACAGCTGATAAAAGATGAATGGATGACGTCACTCACCAGGAACCTCGTGGAGCTCGTGCCCTGATCGATGGCTGCGACCAGCGGGTCCATCTTTGATCGGTTCGGATGGTCTCGAGCCTCAGGTTCAAGCCGAGCAGAGCTCCGGGAGGAGGGGGCGGGGCCTGCCCGGTGATGACGAAACTGCATCGGTCCTAACGATTGGCTGCTCGGTAACAGGCGTCGTCACAGACCGTCCAATCAGGTTTGAGGAGCTGAAACTCGCCCCACCCCTCTCAGAGGGACTGATCACCTGATCTGTTCCTCAATTAAACAAAAATTTGTCTGAATTTATAAATTAATTTAGTTTTTTACATGTCAGTTGTTGTTTTAAATAAAAAGATCAATTTAAAGCAAAAATATATTTTATTATTTGATTTTTTTCTTCTTTTTTTGTTTGTTTAAAACTCCATTAATTAGGTATCCTAAATATAGAAGTCCGTTTGTGCCACTTTAATTTAAATCTAAATTATAAGTTATCCTTTTGAGTTTCTAATCATGAGACAAGTTATAATTAGGAGATAATAAAAACATTCTGGTTCATAAATCTGAAATATTGATTAGAAAAGATTTTCTAAATGTGATTCAGTGCCAGAAAAACTGAAAATAAGTTCAGATATTTGAAAAGTAAAAGTCTTCTTTTTAAAATTTTCCTGAAACAAAAACCCAGTGGCACTAAAAACATTTTTAATTTATCAGTTTTACACTGAATTTCTTTAAATCTGGTGTCATTAATCTGCAGGTTTTACCGTTTGGTCGTCAGTAAATGTTAGAATTTAACTGTTTATCTATTTTACTTCTTGCTTTAGACCAAAATGACATCAAACGGTTTGGTTTCTTCTCCTACAGTTATTAATGAAAACGTTGGTGAAACATTTCCTTAGTGTTTTTAGTCTCTGCTGGGTTCTGAGCTTCAGTTTGGGTCTGGTCTCCGTCTGGTTTTGTCTCCGGCGCTGCAGCTGTTTCAGAGTCACAGAGTTCACCCCCCTCCTCTTTCACTCCACGTTTTTTTCTTCTGATCATAACAAACTAAAGATAGATCCTAAAGTCTGAGCTGCAGAAGGTCTGATCACTGAAATGTGTTTGAAGCCAAGACCAATTTTCTTTTTGGTACCAAACTTCTGAACAGTTTGGTTTGTGCCATGGTCCTCTGAGGGGTTTTTACTCTTCTTCAAGATTAAGTTCAAACCAGAGCTGAAGGTCGGAGGACAAAAGTCTGAACTTCATGTTTTTTCTAAAGAAAGACTCCACAAACCTCTGGAGGTCAGAACTTCTGCAGTTTATTTACTGTTAACAAGTAAAATGTTATTTAAAGTGGATAAAAACTCCAATATTTGTTGTTAAAGACAGGAAAACCTCTAGTTTATCAGCTGACTCTCCTCAATCTTTTTCAACCAGTGACATCAAATAAAAACCCAAGAGCCCAAACCATTTAAAGATAAAATGTTTTATCACTTTAAGATAATTTATAAACATTTTATTTTATATTATTCAACAACAATCTAGTTAGAAATCACAAATAAAGAAAATCTTGACCTTGCTGCTGTTTCCAAGTTGACCACTAGATGGCAGTAAGAGCTACATCCTTAATAAGAGAATTAAACTTAACAAAAATCCTAAAGCACAATGTTCGTAGACTTAAAAAACATCAAAAGACATGAAATGTTGTAGAAATTAAGACTAAATTTGTGTTTTGTTGTGTTTTCTGTCTTCACTCTGCTCCTCCTTGTTCTTGGTCACGTTCTCAGCCTGACTCCGGTTCTGTTTTTCCTTCTCCAGAGCTTTCTCCATCTCAGTGTAGTAGTCCAGAGCTTTTCTCACCGGGTCGATGATGTGCTGCTGCAAAACGGAGGAAGAACAGCTAAATTTAAAACAAACTGCTGTTTTTTGGGGGCGTGGGGTTCTTACCTCCAGGCAGGGGAAGAGGTTGGCCAACTCGATGAAGAGAGGCAGAAGGACGAACCTGATGAAGCCGATCTGAGACGAAGGTTTAGTTACCTTGTCTCTGTCCATGAAGGGGGACACCGGGAGACCTTCAAGCTTCTCCACGTCACTCTGGGACAGAAACACTGGTTTAAAAACTGAACTGTGACATCATTTCCTGCAGCTTCTCACTGAATCGTGTTCTGGTTTCAAAAGATCCTAATTTGGTACCTGGTTGAAGAACTCCTGCAGCAGACAGTCCAGCCAGGGCTCGGCCACCTCCATGGGCCGCGCCTCGTTGGAAATGTCGCTCACTTTGATCAGAATCATCATCAGCTGCAGAAACAATGTTAATTTAGTTCAGGTAGCTAAAAGCTAATAACAGAATTTTTTGTGTGCAGATTAGCTTTTTCACTAACTTTGAAAACTGTTAGCAGACCAATTAGCTATATTCAATACTTATTAGTTTCTGCTAAACTATTTACGTTACATCCTAACTACCTCAGGTATAACCTACACCTATTTAAACTAGTGCTAGTTAGCTGTTAGCAGAACTATGCAATAGTTTATAACTAGTGGTGTGCACAGTTCCGCTAATCGGCTAACAGCATAACTCATTTTTATTTAGCAGATTAGCTTTTGCACTTTTTTCGCATCTTTGTAAACCATTAGCAGACCAGTTAGCTTCCAGTAAATCAAGTTGAGCTAATTTTAAATCTGCAACAGCTAACTAACAAGTTAACATCAATAGATTTGTGTCAGTCCTACCAATCTTTAGCTCCATGGAGGTGAAGATGTGTGCGATCGAGAGTGACAGTTGTCTTAGCAGATAGCAATTAGCATTGCCATTAGCGTCCACTAATTTTATTATTGCATTACAGTTTTGGATTAGCGTTAGCAGTTATATTTTCAGTTAAGCTACCTTTTTGGTTATATTCAACATATTATTTCTACAAAACAAGATTTTAGTTTGTTAGTTTCACCAGGTCTTTGTGTTCCTTGTTGCTGAAATCAAAAGCACTCAGGATGGACTTGAACTTGTTGAGAATCTTGTTGTGTCTCGTCATGTCTGTAGCCAGGATGCACCTGTGGAGACAAAAACAGTGTCCAAAACTAAAAGCCGCCATCAGAACCTGGAAATAATGATAATATAGTTGGTCTCACTTGATGATTCCCTCCCTGATCCGTTTGAACTGGTCCATGGTCAGATTTCTGAAGATGTTACTCTCCTCCTACAGAAACAGAGATCAGATCATTCTGTTTTACAGTCAAATAGGTCCGTTCTCCGTCTTACCCGTTCCAGAATCTCAAAAGCCACGGCGCAGTGATGGTTTTCCAGAGGAGAGATGTCGTTGTAGCGAAGAGCCAGTTCAGTTTGTGCATTTATCTGAAAAAACAATCGTTATCAGCAGAACACAAACGATCAAAAAGACATGTCCCCTGAAGTCGTAGGGTCTCAGGTCTGGTTACCTGGTAGGCATTGTTGTACCCCGTGTGGTCCAGGTCATGGCACACTGCAGAGGTCAGCATGATTAGCAGGTCGATGGCGTCCATTTTACTCCTCAAGTCAGTCAACCAGATCACACCATACATCTGTTAAAAGAGGACATCAAAACATGATGAGAACCAGGGATGGACCACTGGTTCTGACCTGGATCTCAGTCCTCACCATCTGAGTCACACAGAAGCAGTGCTTGAAGTTGTGGAAGGGGATGTTGTTGTATCTGCGGTAGACCTCAAAAAGAAACTGCTGCAGAACTTCAGGCTCGATGTGGAAGGTGGCTATGAAGTCCAAGTCCGTGTACATAACCTGCAGGAGAACCATGATCTCTGCATCCTCCCACTGCCTGCAGAACCATAAAGACCTGAACAAAAACTGAACTTCTACAGGTTTTAGAAGGTCTACAGGAGTCAGACGGTCTACATTAGCCTGAAGGTCTACAAGAATCTGAATGTTTTTGTTTGTTTATTTTGGTCTTTTTATAAACTCAAGAAGAAGAAGTCAAACAGTGCGATCATGTTAGACATCTATTTTTAATTTTCCATCTGTTTAAAACACAAAAATCAAGTAAAAATAATATTTCATCAGTTTTTGGAGAATTTAACCTCCTGGATGTTTTGTTTTGTGATTTGATTTCTTTGATGTTTTGATCTTTGATTTGACCTCCTGGATGTTTTGATTTGGGATTTGATTTTTTTGATGTTTTGATCTTTGATTTGATTTCTTTGATGTTTTGATCTTTGATTTGACCTCCTGGATGTTTTGATTTGGGATTTGATTTCTTTGATGTTTTGATCTTTGATTTTACCTCCTGGATGTTTTGATCTTTGATTTGACCTCCTGGATGTTTTGATTCTGTCCTGAACTTTACTCCTCCATCTCAGGGTTTGCTCTAAAGATTCTGTGATGTTGGTGCAGCTTCAGTAAATGGATCCAGACCTCACTTCAAACAGGTTTGTTGTTGTTGATGAAGCTTTGATTCTGAGCCAGCCTCTGTAGATCCATTCATATTCAGATGAAGGTGTGGATCAGAACAAAGGGTCCAGTCCTCTTCAGAATCAGTCGTCATCGGCTGACTGGCTGCCTCTCTGAGGAAACAGCTGCTGTGTTTGTTAGCGATCACAAAGAAATGCTCACACCAGAACTCACCAGTTATCAAAAGTCGGTGTCTTCAGGTACTGCCTCACTTCCTCCGAGACCTCTAGAGAGCTGCAGAGGAACAAATCAGAACCTTCATGACCCAGATCTGTTCCCTGACTGCTTTCAGACGGACTCACCTCATCTGCAGGACCTTCTCCCGCACGTGTTCACACTCCTTCCTGGTTTTATGAAGAGTTCTTTTGTGGTAGAACGGTGAAGGTTTGTGAGTTCCATCTGACAGGTCCTTGAAGAACCCCAACCAGCTGAGATGTTCAGCGGTCTGAAAGTGGGTTGGATTTTATTCAAATTAACCGATTTATAAAATAACACAGAAAAACCATTCTGAATAAAGCAACAAAAGATCTAAAATCTATTTAGTTCTTTCAAAAACTGTTTTTCTCTTCTTTAGCATTTAGTTGTTTAAGCTTTTAGCTAGCCTTTTGCCAATTTAGCTTTTAGCTAGCCTATTACTTTTAGCATTTAGTTAGCCTTTTGCAACGATTAGTCTCAGGCTATTCTTTCATTTTGAGCTAACTTTTTTTATTACTTTTAGCTTTGGCTAGTGCTACTTACAGCATTTGGTTAGCCTTTTGCAATGTTTATTGTTTAACTAGCCTTTTGTTACTATAAGCTTTGATCTAGACTTTTGCTACTTTTCGATTTTAGATAATGTTTCACTACTTTTTGCTAGTGTTTTTCTAGTTTTAACCTTTAGGCTCTTTTCATACTTTATCTAGTGTTTATGTATTTTCACGACAATGTTTTTTTAGCTTTTAGCTAGTGTTTTGATTCTTGCAGTAGCTTTCAGGTTGTTTTATCTTTCAGCTATTTTTCAGTTTGTTCAGCTAGTTTCAGCAGCTCTCAGATGTTTGTAGCATCCTGAAGCCTCAGCTGATGTGTTTTACCTCCAGTTTTTCTCGGAATGAGTCCACCTGTTTCTTCATCTCGTACACAACCTCAGGTGTCTCTGAGGCCTCCACCAGGATCTTTTTCTCCAGAATCTGCAGTCTGAAACACACCTTGGATTAGACCTTAAAGATCTCTGGGTCCTTCTGGGTCAGAGTCTTCAGCTATTGTACTTTAAGGGGACCTTTTCTCCATGGAGGACAGATCAAATCCCAAGGCACCAGCAAGTCCTGCCCCTGAAATGAAATAAAGACCGTCAGCAGGTTCTTAATGACCCGGGTCAGTCAGAGTCCCTGTGGGTCCAGCTGAAGGATACCTAAAGGCTCGATGTTGCAGTCGGCTGCCACCACTTCCAGCTTGTAGCAGGAGTCGGGCTCGTTGGGCTCCAGACTTGGGCAGATGTTGATGATGTTCCCTTTGGGGTTGTAGAGTTTCAGAATGTCGTTGGGCCCGGCTTCAGCTGCTGACCGGAACAGATCTGAGAGAACCAAACTGATGAGCTTTAGTTTTTAACTAATTTTTTATAGATTAAATTCTAGAGACTTAAAACCTAACAGATTGTTCTGATTTACAGCCAGACTTGAGTCTTTTGAAAATGTTTGGACCAACAGGTTTGTGCTGACGCTGCTGCTGGTTGTGAAGACTGGACTAAAGGATAGAACCAATCGACTGACCGCATTATTACGATATTGTAATACTCAACAGTGTTATTACTCTATTGTAATACTCAACAGTTATTACTATATTGTAATACTCAGATGTGTTAGTTATGACAGTATTGTAATACTTAACAGTGTTAGTTATTACTCTATTGTAATACTCAACAGTGTTATTACTATATTGTAATACTCAAAAGTAATCAATGTTGTTAATACTATATTATAGTACTCAACAGTTATTACTATATTGTAATACTCAGTGTTGGTTATTACTCTATTGTAATACTCAACAGTTATTACTATATTGTAATACTCAGATGTGTTAGTTATGACAGTATTGTAATACTTAACAGTGTTATTAATATATTGTAATACTCAAAAGTAATCAGTGTTGTTACTACTATATTATAGTACTCAACAGTTATTACTATATTGTAATACTCAGTGTTAGTTATTACTCTATTGTGATACTCAGCAGTGGTATTAATATATTGTAAAACTCAAAAGTAATCACAGTCATGCTATTACTATAATGTAATACTCAACAGTTACTACTATATTGTAATACTCAACGGTGTTAGTTATTATTATATTGTAATACTCAACAGTGTTATTACTATATTGTAATACTCAAAAGTAATCACAGTGTTGTTATTACTATATTGTAATACTCAGTGTTAGTTACTACTATATTGTAATACTCAACAGTTACCACTATATTGTAGTACTCAGTGTTAGTTACTACTATATTGTAATACTCAACAGTATTCATGGTGTTAGTTATTACAGTATTGTAATACTCAGTTTATAAGGGAACTGTGTTGAGTTTTTTGTGTCCTGTTTTATAAAATAGATTGAATTTTGCAGCTGCTTCTGTCAAACTCTTTAACAAAAATGCAGGCTGTAATATATAAAATCTCTAAAATAGATTTATTTTTGCTCATCTTGGAGATCCTGAAGCAAAGAGAACACAGGTGCTGTAAAATAAAGACAGACCTGTCAACTGCAGCTGGACGTTTTCAACATGCTTTTATTAAAATCTTACAATCTTCTAACAAAATAATTAGTTAAATGTTTAAACTAAGCACTATGATAGTAGAATGATAAATATTTTCTTATTAGAATCAAGCCCCTGACCTGTCCATGTGGTTATGATGGCACTTTTAATAAACGTATTTCCTGGATTGAAGCTCTTACCTTTCAGGTCCTGAGCTGGACAGTCGATGGGGAACTCAGCCTGCTCTGGGATCCCGTTCATGGTGAAATAAATGATTTTTGTTTCCATGTCTGATGTTTCTGTGTGTCCTGCTGATCTGCATATGAAGTCTGTTTGTCCTCATTATTCCTTTTTTATTCACTCCTCCTCCTCCTCTGCTTCTCATCCTTCACTCTCTGCAACTAAATGAAGCAGAAATATTATTTCAAATCAACTTTATCTACAGAGCACATTTCAAACAACCAATGCTAAAAATTAATTTAGTTTTTTTCACATCCTATGTGTCTTTTTTTGTCTTTTCATTCACTTCTATCTACTTTAATATTTGGTATCCCATTGTTTCATTGTGGTATTTCTACATCACTTTGTGTCTTTCTGTCTTTTTGTGTTTCTTTATGATGTTTTTCTGATCAGTCTACTATTTTATTTTTTATTGTTGCCAAGGCTGGGGATTTAGAATTGCTCTCTGTTGTCTGTTACAATTTCAGAAAGCTGTAACTTTGTAGAAAAGGCTAAAATACACCAAATTTGGTTTGAGTAATCCATGTTACCATGTGGTCACATGACATCAAAGCCCCGCCTTAGCTCTAAATCACACATGCATGATCAGATCTGCAACAAGTTTTGTGTGCATCATAAAGGAGATCTGCTCAGTGCGTTTGTGTAGTTTGATAAGATCACTTTAGCCTTTACAAGACCCATTAAACATGACATAAACATTCTTTAATTAAAAAGTGTCCTCTTCCAGAGGTGTTAAAATAAAATAAACTTCAAAATAAACTGAAACACTTGAATAAAAACTGCACTTTATCTTCATCAATTAAAGTAATAAACATCTGGATAAACATTAAGAATCTTACTATATAAAGTAAGATATACCTTTAGATATACCTAAACAAAGAACCGCAAAGCAAACCTCCAACCAACACAACCCCACAACATCCAGAGCCCCAAGGAACTCCGGGCGAATCTCATCCACCCCCGGCGCCTTGCCTTCGAGGAGCTTTTTAACCACCTCGGTGACCTCAGCACCAGAGATTGGAGAGCCCGACCCAGAGTCCCCAGGCTCTGCT
>JARVJO010000061.1:3564735-3581981 GCA_031762555.1 Cynodonichthys magdalenae
TTCATTATTGATCTAATTTTCATTATTGATCTAATTTTCATCATTGATCTAATTTTCATTATTGATCTAATTTTCATCATTGATCTAATTTTCATGGAAATTGTCATAAAGCATTTTTAACTTCGATCACACAGCTAAAGTGCAAAAGTTCTGATCCAGGCCTCCGTTCTTTGCTTTCCTTTCAGTGATCCTTTAATTTTGTAGACTTTGGCTGCTTTTAGCCTCAGTTTAGTAATGATTGGTATTTTTACTCTAATCAATCTTTTTTTAATGAAATTGATAAAGCAGCAGCTCGTGTCTGATTTGTGTTCAGCTCCTGGGAAGCTGGTGGGCTCCAGGGTCTCGTCAACGTCGAGCTCGCTCCAGCGTTCCCGTAGCGACATCGACGTGAACGCCGCCTCCAGCGCCAAGTCTCGTCTGTCCACCGTCCCCGCCTCCTCGCCGTTCAGCTCTGCGGCCACCCTCCCCCCGGGATCGTACGCCTCCTTAGGTGAGTCTTTCCAAAAGACTCCCTGAATCTTTAAAGCAGTTTTATTTAACTAACTCATTTCTTACATTTTAAAGTTTTACCTCAGAACTAGAAATGAAATTCAGCACAGCTCAGGGTTTTTTGTTGAAGATTTATTAAGATAAGACGTTTAAATCTGCTGCTTCTTTAATCAAAGTTTATTAATGTCTCTGGTTTACTCAAATGATCCGTCTGTATGAAATATGAGGCCATTTTCTGGTGATCAGTGGCTTTTCTGTGCCTGACTTGGATTATTAACGACTCCTGATGTTGTTATTAGACTGCTCTGTCACCAGGAACTCTGTAAAGCCCACACTGACACATCTGAACATGTGATGAATAGACCTGATGAGCCTGTGTGGAGGGGGGAGGAGCTAAAAGTTTTCATGTGTTAAAGCCTCCTGCGTTGGGTCGATAACTAACACGATGACCCGTTAGCTCAGCCGCTCGCTCTTCTTCCTGCTCCAGCTGCCACTAATCTCTCTGTACCTCTTCTCCCACTCTCTGCTGCGCTGATTTTCATAAATAAAGACGGCGCTCCTGGTAAAAGCGATGGTAAGGATTGTGTGTCTGTGTGCGTTTCGTGTCCAGAGGCGCGGGTCGTGTTTGTCGGACATGTTTACGTCTTCTTCTCCAAAGTAGTGTCAGTCACTCTGCATGAACTGTCTGCATGGATTTCCTCCTGACTGTAACTTGTAGTCCTTTCAGACTTTAGATCCAACTGGTTCACACTGCAGGGACGATTTCCTTCACTTCAACTCCCTCAAACCCAGACCACCTGTCAGACCAGGAGGGCCCTCAGGAACCTCTCCAGTTACATTAGACAACATAAAAAACTGATTGAAAAGCAACAAAAGTCCTCAAATTAAGAATCAACTTCTGTTTTTCATTCTACAGATTCCATTTTTCCACAATAAACCACATAAAATCCTCAATAACTCACAGTAATCACTAAAACAAGCTGAGTGGTTGTGCTTTCTCCCCACCTGACACTTATTTTTAGCTTGATAAGAATATTTCTTATCAGCAGCAGTGTTTTTCAGGGGCTATTCCTGCTTCAGATGTTCAAGGTGAGCTGGTCTGTCCCTGACTTATCCTAAAGTCAACCTGCAGACTTCCTGCTCGCTGCAGCCTTTTTATGATCAGGCACAAGCAAAGTGTTAAACATTCATTTATCAAAATAAAAGCAGAGGATTGTTTGAAATCTGAAGCATTTCTTACACAAATCTTATTAAAAAATAAAGGTCAAGCTTCATATGTGATTAAAGTTCACTGTCCTCCCTGACTTGTGTCCTTTGTCCCATATTGATCTGAAGACTCACAAGTTCGATACTATTATTGTCACAGCTTCTTTTTATTGTGTAACAAGAAGCAACTTTAACATTTAGTTAAAAACTAATTTAAACAACTGTTATTGGTCTAAGTTGTCCCAAACTAAAAATGTTAGAATATATTTAGTCTACAAATGGAACAAAAGATTCAATTTTTATTTTAAAAAGCATTTTTTGCAGTGTTAGCTTTAGTTAATTGACACTTTTTAGCATAAAACGTGTCTTTTAGCTTGGTTTAGCTACTGTTGGTTGTCTTCAGTTAGCCTTTAAAATTTTACATTTAAAGTTTAATCTCAGAACTTGTTTTTTAGCACTGTTAGCTTAAGGATCAGACACTGGTAGCCTAAAGCTAGTCGTTTAGCCAGTAGTTTGTCAGGTTTTGATGTTTGAACTGGAACTTAGCATAAAGCTAGCATTTTAGCTAATAGTTTGGTATTGTTTGAACTGGAACTTAGCTTAGTTTGACATGAAGCTAACCAGTTAGCTTGGTGCTATTACTTAGGTTTTTTTCTTACAAATCTTAAAGTACATTTTGATGACAATATAAATAAAATGTAGAAAAGATAAAACATGATTTGTTCAAATTAAATGTAGGATTTTATCTTTCTGTCCCAAGTTTGTGTGTCTCTGTGTTTTCAGAAGACTCTGTCCTCTCATTTAGTTTCCTTAGATCTCTGTTGTTCTTTCCCAACATCTCAACACAATAAACACAATATGTTTTAATCCGTTTGTTTGTGTCTCAGGTCGTGTTCGCACCAGGAGACAAAGCTCAGGCAGTGTGGGCGGAGCTAGCTCTACGATGGTGGACAGCAGGGGGCGAAGTCGAGCCAAAGTCGTCTCTCAATCTCAGCGTACGTTTTCACATTTTTATAACGAGATATATAACATTTGAATTATTTGTGAAATAATTTACCATTTTGACTCAAACCTGATGTTTCTGTCTTTATAATCACTTCCTGTCTCTTAAATCTTGATTTAAAATCACTTCCTGTCTCTTGAATCATGTTTTAAAATCACTTCCTGTCTCTTGAATCATGTTTTAAAATCACTTCCTGTCTCTTGAATCTTGTTTTATGTGTGTCTTCATGCATGCTCAGTGCTCCATAAACACGAGTTTTAGTCTCTCTTTATTAGGATCTCAGTGTTTTACCCAGGATGCACAACCAGAGTGCATGCTGGGTAAAACACTGTCAGCAAACAGAATTCGCTCCGTCTCATTTTGACCGTTCTCAATCTCCACCTTGCCCCACCTTTTTGCTTCCATCTCCCAGGATCCAGATCAGCCAATCCCATCAGTGGTAAGGCCTCAGCTTCATCCAATCACGAGCCAGATGCCCCCCCCCTCCAAAAACTCTGCATGTCTTCCTGTTTTTGTAGATTTTTGTTTCAGCCTCTATGTTTTCGTTTTAGTTTCAGATTATTTTCTCTGAAGCTGATTGGATCCAACTGTCTCCTGTTGTGTTGTTGTTTGTTGTTGTTTTTGTGCATCATCACCGGTGTCACGGCACAGTTACAACACGGATCCATCCCCTCGCTCCACACGTGTCCACTCTGTCACCAGGTGTATGCTTAAAGAAAGATGATGAGTGTTTTTGATTGGTCGTATTTCTCTCCATCAGCTGGCAGTCGCTCCAGTTCTCCGGGAAAGCTGCTGGGTCAGAGCGGCTACGGTCGCATCCCTCGAGCCACGGCCTCGGCCTCGGCCTCCAGCACGCCGGCTGACAAACGCAGCCGAATCCCTCGCAGCCAGGGCTGCAGCCGGGAGACCAGCCCGAGCCGGATGGGCCTGGGTAAGACCAGAACTCTGGAGCACAACACGTTCAGGATGAGTTTATACGGTCATTAAAACAAAGAACAATGTGAGGGTGAGACCGTCATGTTTGTAAACATCAGCTGATCCAGATTCGTCTGGTCAGGATGGAAAGCTTGGCTCTGAGGCAGAGGAGCGGTTTGTGGTGAAGATGCTTTTTATTTGAGCCAAACTGAGAGGAGTTCAGATAAAACTACAGACAGGCCTTTTCTGTCCGAGAGGCACTTAATACATTTATCTGGGTCACTTTTACTCTTTTTACAGTTCCAGAAAGTTCTACTTCCCTTTTCCACTTGTTCACATCCAATCACAGCACAGGACCGGACCGTTGCTTTTTAAATTTGTGACTATTTGAGCGATTGATGTTGCGTAACGTATGGTCAGGGTTAACTCACTGTGTTCCTGAGACGTGCTTGAGTCTGCAGGTACGTTATTCATCATAAATCACACAAACACATGAACTGATAACTGAAACTGGACTTTCCCATCTTCTGATAAAAGCATCAAGTGTTGTTTCTCTTTGTGCTTTGAAACGCCGTTCAGCTCCGACTTCCTGTTGTCATGAGAACGTTTCTGTCAGGTGATGTCGATGGAGGAGGGGTTTACTTTTTATTAAAGTCGGCTGCTTGTTGAGGGTTGTTTTAATAAAGAGAGGATGTTTTTTAGTTTTTTATGTGTTAAAGTAGTGTTAAAGATGAAGGAAACACAGAGATGCCTGGTGTGTAGTGTGTGTGTGTGTGTGTGTGTGTGTGTGTGTGTACTGTTGTATAATGTTTGTTATAAGTTTGCTGTTTTTGTTATCAAAAACTCTAATATTTACGATCAGTTTGTTTCTTTAACTCACACTTTGCTTAAAACAGAGCTTCTTTTCTCTCCGTTACTCTTTTTATTTTAGATTATCAGGTTCAGATCAGTTTATCCTTCTGACAAAATGTACCTTTGCAGCTTTGGTCACTTTGTACCCAGAATATTTTATGTATGGAAAGAAGCTGTCTGCCACAGGGCTCTGGGGACACAATTTCATCAGTTTTGTACCCACTTAATTATTTATCTGATGGAGTTCACTTTTAAAATGAAGACCTGGACCAGTTTCAGGTCTGGACTTTAGCGTTTGTAACACCAGATGTTTTATGAATAACGTTAGATCTCAAACTTATTTTTCTGTTCAAATCAGGCATAAAGTTCCTGAATTAACTCATCTGTTTACCTTAATAGGGTTAGTTTGAGTTTTCTCCATACTTCATCTGCTTCAGTCTCAGCTGGGTACATAAAGGCAGGTTATGGGTACAATATGACACACTTTGGGTACAAGGTGGCAGGTTCTGAGTAAACAGGTTTTGGTACAAAAAGGCTTGTTCTGTGTACATATATGACATGTCATGGATACAAAATGACATGTTCTGGGTACAATGTGACAAGATCTGTGTACAAAAAAAGCAGGTTCTGGGTACAATTTGGCAGGTTCTGGTTAAAAAAGACAAGTTCTGTGTACAAAATGGCATGGTCTTGGTACAAAAAGATAAGTTATGGGTACGAAATGACATGTTCTGGGTACATAAAGGCATGTTCTGGGTACAAAGTGGGTGTCTGATTTGACAAGTATAAATTTGCACCATCACTTCACATGTGCGATCCTTTATTAGTACTTTAAACCAGGAGTTATACGTAATCTGAATATTTTATGAATATTTTATAGTTTTTTCTTATTCTAATGCAGTTTTTATCAAACGTCTACAGCTGAGTCAGGATATTTTCACAGCAACATATTTTATACAGAGCTACAAAGTGCAGTTTTTGGTTATGTTGAACACTAACTGGTCTCTGAACCAGACGTAGAGGTTTATAGTTTTAAGCATGGTTCTGTCTCTGCTCACTCATCTCTGCCCCCCTCCTGACACACCTAACCCCCACACCTAACTTGTTGTCCTGACAGCCAGCCTGTGTGGTAAACCTCTTCTTCCTGCTGCTCTTTCCTACCGCACGCTAGCCCGGAGCCGCATTCCCCGTCTCAGCATGAGTCAGGGCTGCAGTCGCGACACGAGTCGCGAGAGCAGTCGTGACACCAGCCCAGCTCGGGGCTTCGCTCCTCTGGGTGAGTACGACCCCAGATATCTGCAGAAATCTGTCTCCCAGCGAGCTCCCTGACCGGACGGTCCGTAAGACGCTGACACCAGCATGCAGCCCCTTCCTCTGGGTGCAGTCATGGTAGAATCAAGTGCAGACTTGTTTAAAAAGGTTTTACACAGCAGGAGAGGATAAAAATGATCTGCACCTAAAAGCATGTTTAACAGAATAATTCAAAATGTACAGATTCTTTAAAAGGTTCAGGATCAACCAGGAGCTGCTGAAGAACTGATCCTCATCAGAGCTGCTAAAGGTCTGTCTGGGAAGGGTCAAAGGTCATTTAGAGTCCACCGGTCTTCACCCTACAGACAGGACAGACCATGCAGTGAGCTCTGTCTCTACAGGTCTCAGTCAGCATGGTCCAGTCAGAGTCCAGAACCTCCACCTGCTGAAGGAGCTTCTACAAGCTGCTGGACTTTTAAACGCCGTATTTTAAAACTTCCTGATGTGTAAAACCTTAAAATAAAAACAAAGTGCTTCATTTTTACCATGACTCAACCTTTTAATCCTCCATGTTTTTCTGCACGAACTGATTCTGTCTCTAAAATCAATCCCAGCATCTTTACAGAACATTTTATAAATGTCAGAAATAAAACCGTTTGTGTATTTTAGTTCTGCTTTAAACTGAGCTCAGGAGATATCCTGTAGTTTTAGAGAGAACCATGAGGAATTTTAATAAAAGGATGATAGAGGAGAACTAACCCCCCCGGTCCGGATGTGCCCCCGCAGCTTCACGACGTCACTCCCGTTCAACCAGCGCTCTCTCCACAGCAGAACCTCACGGCCAGTCAGGTGACCTGCATGACCGAGCCCCGCCCCCTTCCACCCAAAACTCCCAGCCCACCTCCGTTTCATCACCAGTTTCTTTGTTTTTGGGGCGATACCGCCCACCACTCTTCATCATCATCATCATCATTTTTATTCACTCCTGAGTTTTAAATGTTTTAGTCTTTAAGGTAAGATAAAACAAACCGAAGCATTTATTAGAACTTTTCTTTTATTTAGTTTGATTTTTTCAACCAGTTGTCCCATTTTCTGTTTTTTGTTTTCCGTACGGTGATTTTCCTTGAGTTCAGGTCAGTAGTTTCAGTGCATGTTGGAGCTTCATCGTTGGGCTTTTTTGTCTGATTTTTGGGTTTTTCTTTCTTTTGGCGATTCAGTGAAAATCACTTTTTATGTTTCTGATGTTCAAATTTGTCACACAGGTTGATTTTAATCTGAAATGTAAGTTTCAGAATCACCTTTCTGTTTTCAGATCGTTATGGTTTGATTCACCAAGCCAGGATATCTGCGTCGGTGAACGCCATGAGGGTCCTGAACACCGGTACTGAGGTGGAGGCGGCGGTGGCCGACGCTCTGGTGGGTGTTTAAAGAACCGTTTTATTAAATGTTCTGATTATGAGCAGCGAGAAGCACAAAGTTTTTTATTTTTATCTTAGCTGTTGTAGAAATAAAGTTTAATTCTCATCAGATCTTTAAACAAATTCTGTCTCAAGATTTTCTTGGAGTTTTGCGATTTGTAAATTTTACACTGCTGTAAATGTTAAAATGTTATCCAGCAGAAATACCAGAAGTGCTAAAGCTGGCTGCTGCTGCCAATAGTTCTGTAAATGAAAAACCTGGTATTTCTTGAGGGAATTAATTTAACTACATTTAGCTGTGGTGTGAATGTTTTATTTTGACAGCGATCCCCTTCTGTATCGTTTACCCCCGGACTAGCCGTTAGCTCCTCCCCCTGGTCAGAATTAAACTGTTTCTTCAACAGATCTGTTATTTATGAATAAATGTCTGTTTTCCTCCTGTAAATATGGGTTTTCTCCTCTTTCCTCTGGGTTTTTTGTTGCTTTTCCAGCTGTTGGGAGACTCCCGGAACAAGGTATTCTGATTTTACACCCAGTTTGTGTGTCTGTGACCTTCATACACTAATCCAGGAAACATTTTGCTGCTTTGCTCATGTCGGCTTGTGACGCTCCTCCGTTTGTTTTATTCTTTCATTGTTTGCTGTTTGTTCATCATGTTGTTTTCATACATGAGATTAAAACCACTCCTCTGTTTGACACGCTTCCCTTCACGTTTTCATTCTGTACTCAACATTGCTTAACTTGCACTGCTCGACTGGCTTTTATTTTGAAAGGTTTTGTCATTTTAACCTAACGGTAGCATTAAAAGGAAACCGTCTGTTGTTAACCTTTTCTTCACGACGGAGCAGGTTTAAATTTAGCCGATCCTCATCAGCGCCGTGTTCTGTTTCCTCTCAGAGGAAGCCGTTGAGGCGACGGTACGAGTCTCCCGGGATGTATTCCGATGACGACGCCAACAGCGACGCCTCCAGCGCCTGCTCGGAGATCTCGTACAGCTCACGCAACGGGGGCGTCCCCCACTACCTGCGTCAGACGGAGGACGTGGCCGAGGTCCTGAACCACTGCGCCAGCTCCAACTGGTCCGAGAGGAAGGAGGGCCTGCTGGGTCTCCAGAACCTGCTCAAGAGCCAAAGAATACTCAGGTGAGTCTGAGGAGAAACCAGGACCTCTTTCAACAAACTGTAAATTATGAACTAGAGGCAGGTTGTGTAAAAGTCTGGATCCAGAAAATTTTTATTCAAATATCTGTTTTTTGCAGCCGAGTGGAACTGAAGAGACTCTGTGAGATTTTCACCAGGATGTTTGCAGATCCACACAGTAAGGTATAAAATATTAACCCTTTGAACTAAAGCAGAGCTGTTTAAAGGTGAATGCATGATATCCAAATGTGGTTTATGTGGAACTAACCTAGTGTCCTTTGTTGCACGGCCTGCCTTGGTTTGGATTTAACAACAGAGAGTAAGTTTGATCTCAGTCTGTTTTATTTCTCATCGAGCCGTGGTCACGTTCTGACTGCTGTGAACTTGTTCTCAGGTGTTCAGCATGTTCCTGGAGATTCTCGTGGACTTCATCACGGTCCACAGGGAGGACCTGCAGGACTGGCTGTTTGTCCTGCTCACCCAGCTGCTGAAGAAAATGGGTGCAGACCTACTCGGGTCAGTCCAGGCCAAAGTCCAGAAGGCCCTGGATATCACCAGGTCTGTAGTTAAATTTTATTTTTAGGTTGCTGCAATGATAAAGAAATATTAGGGTTTTTACATTCAATTTTGAGAAAGTTTTATAGACAAGTACAGTTGAGTGTCGTCTGCATAGAAGTTCTTCTGTGAAACAGAAGCAGGTGATTTGAAAAAGAATGGGACCGAGGTCTCAACCCTGTGGTACACCAGCAGGACTGTTCAGGAGCTGAAGTAATACGAGTGATTACAAAGGTTCTGTTTGAGTAAAGTGAATGAATGAATTATTGTAAAACAAATCTAAAGAAACAGAAATGTCTGTAATTCAATAAACCTAAGTGTAAAAGACTCTTATTATTTAACTTTTACAAACATCTGTGATCTCCTTCTGCACACATCACAAAAACTCATTTAAAATTTAAAAAAACATAATTTTCTTTGTTTCAGGGAATCGTTTCCGTTTGATCAGCAGTTTAACATTTTGATGAGGTTTATTGTGGACCAGACTCAGACACCAAACCTTAAGGTAAAAAAATATCTATGTTTATTTTTGTCGATTTTGTTTTGCTGGTCCGATATTCTAACAGCAGAAACTCGACTCCTCAGGTGAAAGTGGCTATTTTGAAGTACATCGAGACTCTGGCCCGGCAGATGGATCCAGCAGACTTTGTTAACTCCAGCGAGACTCGACTCGCGGTGTCCCGGATCATTACTTGGACCACCGAACCTAAAAGTTCTGACGTCAGGAAGGTGAGACAGAGCTCAGACTGTATTTGCCTTTTTAAAGTTTTATTACAAAAATAGTTGAAAATATTAAAATCAGCAACAAAACTTTGACAACACAGATCATAAAGGAAAATAAATAAAAAAAAAAACAACTTTAATAATAAATAATTACTAAACGATGGAGTTTTTTGGGTGTGGTTTAGGTAAACTGTGATTGGTTGTATTGACTAGTGTGGGTGGGGTTTAAAGAGGCGGTTTATTATCATTGGATTCTTATTTTAGTGTTTTAATAATAAATCTAAACATAAATTTCCTTCTGTTTAGTGATCTGCCTCAGTGATTGATTTAAAATACTTTGTTGAAAGAATCATTATTGTTATTTTTATTTGTTTAACCAGGTAAAAGCCATTAGATAACAAATCTCAGCCTAATGTGCAGATTTTTGTTCAAATGAAAACATTTTCCTGACACTTGTTGGTGAATCTGAGCGGTGACGTGACGAGCGCCTCCTTCTCTCTGTGGTGTTTGTGGAGCAGGAGTTTGATAAAAGGTCTCTCGGTGTGGATGGCCTTGGGTCAACGGCCCATAATCTGCCCCCCGCCTGATGCAGGCAACGTGTTCTGGCTCTGTTTGTTTTTCCACTGCTGTGCCACCAGATGAAACCCTCAGCCGGTGTGAAATCAGGGCCTGCGGGCCGGCTGTAAATGAATCTGATCCATGTTATAACCCCGCCCCCTTCTGCCTTACGATGTGCCCCAGACCCTTCATAGCTGGGTGAGCGAGGAGCTAGCTGGCAGGTCCAGCTCCGCGGCCCTCCTGTCCACTGAGGGCAACCAGGAGGAGAGGTGTAAGCAGGTAGAGCCCGCTCCGAGAGCCAATCACAACACAAGCACGCAACGCTCGCCTGCCCGGTGCCAAATCACCCACCGTCACGCAGCATCTGTTCTGCAGCTGTAATAACAACAAATCCAAAGAATCTAATGTTTAACCGGAGAAGTTCAACGTTTTTACAAATATTTTTAGTTTCACTGCTCGACACTGATGTGAATGCTGTTTATTTGACTGCCTGTTTTACTCACACTAACCAACAAACCTGCATGTTGTTCTGGTTTCTACCCAACAGAAACTCAACTTCAGCTTTTCTGACACGTTTCCATGATGAAAGCAGGATTTTTGTCAAAAAATGTTTTTCACCTCCAAATTCAGACTGAAAAGCAGCTCAAAGAAGAACGATTTATCAGAGCACAGATCAGGATATGAAACAATTTTCACATCAAAAGAAATAAACAGGAAATAAATCAGTTTTTTTCTTTGAAGAATAAACAAGTCTAAATAAATCAGTTTTAGTTCTAATTACAGAAAACTGTTTTAATTTATTTCTATTTTTCTTTTGTCCAACATTTGGTTCTTTCTGCAGACTTTTTATCTGAACTCACCTGCATGTTGCAACAAAAACATCTCAAAGTTCTTGAAGCTCTTCTTCAGTTTTCTTCTGAGTTCATCTGAACTCTTTGATCTTTTTGTTTGTTTCAGGAGAACCGGTGCCGTTAGCTGAGCAAACGGACCACCGGTTCCCTGTTTTCAGAGTTCTGACAGCTTTTGTTAGCAGGAATGTTTTATTTTGAAAAGCCAGCGAGATGTTCCTGACTGAGCGGTTCTGCTGCTGTGCCCGCAGGCGGCCCAGGTGGTTCTGATCGCCCTGTTTGAGCTGAACACGCCCGAGTTCACCATGCTGCTGGGAGCCCTCCCCAAAACCTTCCAAGACGGCGCCACCAAGCTGCTCCACAGCCACCTGAAGAACTCCAGCAACACCAGCAGCAACGTGGTGAGCCCGCGGCCCCGCCTCCGCCCAGCAGAACCACGAACCCTCGGGTCGGACCGGTCCTAATGGCTTCCTTCTGTTCCAGGGGTCTCCCAGCAACACCATCGGCCGGACGCCGTCACGCCACGCCCCCAGCAGGCCCAGCCCCCTCACCTCGCCCACAGACTGTTCCCACGGGGGGCTTTCACCCAGGTACAAAATCCAGAACCCGGCTCTGATCCGACTGGTTTACCCAGGAGGTTCTGATCTGAACTAACAACTAATCCGCTCCTCTCACAGCTTCCAGCAACATGTATGACCCAGTTTAACAAAGCATCAATAATTAGTCTGTTGGAACCAAAGATATTTCAGGTCGGGTCCATCAAGTTCTGAAAACATGTTCTGATGATGAGGAACACCAGGTGATGAAGAGTTTCAGGCGTTAGTTTTCTCCTGTTTTCTGCTCGTTAGAGGCTGTTTAAAAAAAAATCACCTTCTTGTTTGGTTTTATTTATTTCACGACTACCTGCTGCTGCGCCGGGGTCACAGGTAGTCACAGAGCTGAGTGGGTGTGGAACCAGCATCTCTAATCAGGCAGATTAACCCAGTCTGAGAAAATCTTAGGATTACCTGACGACCGTTGGATTGTGACAACTTTAAAATAGATTTGAATGAATGATGGTGTTCGAGTGAACCTGAGCACCATGCTTTCTGAAAATAAAACCCAGTGGCAGAAGATAAAGTGAAAATAGGAGAGGACCAAGAATAGAGCCTTGGGGTACCCCCCAGGGAAGGGTGGCAGTAGTAGAGGTAAAATCATCTGTCATCACACTGAAACCTCCATCAGAAAGGTAAACCTAAACCCACTCCTCCAGTCTGGAGATGAGAATGTCTTGAAATATTTTTGGTTCAAACATAGTTAGTCCCCTCCATGTGTTGAAGACTAACACACATTAGTGTTGACGTAGTCCCTGTGAGGACGCTCTAGGTGTTTTTGCACTGCAAGGCCGGCCCCTGCCTGGCTTCTAACCCAGTTCGTAGTTTTTGCATTTGCCTTTTAGGACCGGCTCCAACTCGACTTCTAGAACCTGGCCAGGTGAGGTTCTAACCGGGCCGGGCTGCTTGGCCTGGTTTGATGTCATGTACTGCTGATCATTTGATTGGTTCGTTTGCAGCGAGGTTTGGGAACCGTTCAGACGAGTCTGATAACTCTTCACAAATCCTATCGATCTAAATAACAAATATAATGATGGTAGCATGCAACAACAAGCTAATAATGCTAGCTAGTAGCTAACCAGTTGATGTCTCGCTCTAGCTGCTTCAGCGTGTTGCTGCTGCATGGACAGGTGCAGTCTTCAGACTCTCTGCTGTATTTCACACTTCAGTCTGTAATTTAACTTTAGCATGAACTCTATCAAAACAAACAAGACGATCCATTGTTGAGTTGCAAACAAAATTACTTCACTATCCTGATTCGCGCTTTTCCGGTGCGAAGTTCCCACCCACTTTGAGGCGGCTCTCTGCACAGTGGGAAAAAAGCAGGGCAGGGTTGGAGCTGGGCCAGGGCCATCTGGGGCCGGACCGGGCCGGACCGGGCCGGGCCGGCCTTGCAGTGCGTAAACTCCTCCTGTACCTGCAGATTGTTTCTAACCTGGACGCTCAGACTCTGTTTGTCTTCTCTCTCTCCTCCCGTCCTTCCATCTGCCTCACCCCTTTTCTTCTCCTGGCCACAGTCGGGTTTGGGGTTGGGGGGTCGACGGGCTGTCAAAGCCCCCCCCCGCCCGGCTCCGCTCGCCCTCAGGGTCCTCCGCAGAGCGTTTTCACCCAGGTAATGAGGCAGGCTGAGATCAAACCCCGCCCCTCCCCCACCTTCTTTTTTCCGCCTCATCACAGTTTCAGATTCTTTACTTTTTGCTGAATGAATGTTTCAAACAAAACAAACGACATTCAGCAACTTCTCATCGCTTCAGGCGAACAACCATAAGAGGGCACTGTCACGTTTCATCTTTTCACGTCAGAGCCACGTGCATGAGCGTGCATGAGCGTGCATGATGGCCGTGTGTGCGTCGGCTCCAGTTCACGATTGCTCACACTGTGTTTCTGTCAGCGTGATGGAGTACGACACGGAGAACATGAACTCTGAGGAGATCTACAGCTCGCTGCGAGGCGTCACAGAGGCCATCCAGAACTTCAGCTACCGGAGCCAGGAGGACCTGAACGAGCCGGTCCGACGGGACGGGAAGAGGGACGACGCGGTGAGGCGGCGGCGGCGAACGCCACACACAAAACAAAACAAACAAATCAGATCTGACCTGTACCGTCTTCTCCTCAAGGCGGGAAGAGAAGGAGTCGCCTCGTCCCCCGGTTCTGATGCCCGTTTGGGTTTGGACGTGTTGGAGAGCGGCCGCACCGCCTTGGACAACAAGACCTCGCTGCTCAACATGCCGTCGCCGCGCTCTTTCTCCGGGCCCCGCGCCCGCGAGTTCTCACCGTACGGGTACGGAGAGACCATCTGCACCTACAACAAGAGCGCCTTGAAGGAGGCCGTGTTCGACGACGACGTGGAGCAGTTCAGAGACTGTGAGTAGAACCGTAGGGGGTCCAAAAGACTGAGTAGAACTGTAGAGGTTCCAAAACCAAAGGGGGTCCAAAAGACTGTGAGTAGAACCATAGAGGGGTCCAAAAGACTGTGAGTAGGACCGTAGGGGGTCCAAAAGACTGTGAGTAGAACTGTAGAGGTTCCAAAACCAAAGGGGGTCCAAAAGACTGTGAGTAGAACCTAAGGGGCCCACAGCCTGAGGGTCCGAGTAGTTGAGGGTGTCATTCATATTTTCTGTATTTTGCTGCAGATATTTGTCCTCACGTCTCAAAATATGGTCAAATATTTGGTTAAACCGCCTGAAACTTAGTGTGAAGAAGATGAAAGGCTTTAAATGATGTAATCAGTTGACTCCGCCCACAGTCATGTGTTGTGACCTCGTTTCATTTGTTTGAGTGGTTCCAGTAGCTCTGTGGGTTTTTACAGAACTTCACCTCATGTTTGTTGTTGTCATCATATTCTGCTCTCCTCACCCTGTGGCCCCGCCCTCCATCCTCCACCTTCATCCCTCCTCCTCCTCCTCTGCAGCCCGACGGCAGGAAAGCGGTGAAAACAAGATGGCTCCCCTGAAAGGCTTTGCTCCTGGTAAAGATGTGTTCACCTGTTTGTGTCTCCTCCTCTTCCTCCTCCTTCATCTTCACTAACAGCTGGAGTTTCCTCAGTTAAAACTATAAATCTTTAAAACTGAAAGCTTTCAGCTCCATCTAACAGATTTGAACATTTCATCTTCAATTTAACCCTTTAACTACAGTTGAAGTCAGATATTAGAAAAGTCTGGTTTTAAGGAACCGACCTGTAAAAACAACTTTATTTTATATTTATGTTTTTTCCTGATGAGTAAACGATTCTGTCTGACCCCCCGACAGTCGGCCCGGACAACTCGGACCTGGTGTCTGACGTCCTGAAGGAGCTGTCCAATCACAACGAGCGCTCCGAGGAGCGTAAGGGCGCCCTGGTGGAGCTGCTGAAGATCACCCGGGAGGACAACGCGGCGGTGTGGGACGAACACTTCAAAACCATCCTGCTGCTCCTCCTGGAGACGCTGTGCGACAAAGATGTACGAGTTCTGCTCCTGTAGACGGGTTTCTGTGAGCCGGAACCCAGTTTGTGTTGTTAGTTAAAACATAGAACCTGTAGAGGTTCTGCTCCTGTCTTACTACAGTAAGATGAACATTTTAGGCAAAAACAAGCTTCAAATTTATTGCAAATATTCAATTTTTAATAAAAAAAAAAAGATGATTTAGGACCTTTTGTTGTTTCCTGTTTTGATTTATAAAATGACACATTGGGAATTTTGATCAGGGCAACACTAAAGGGGGGGGCGTGGGGTGGTGGAGACCACCCTTATGGTCCTCATTCTGACCCCCCCCAGACAGCTTCATCCTGACTTTAAGCCTTTCTTTGATGAATCTGTCTGCTCCCAATTTCAAACCAGCGCAGGTCAGAACTGGTTAGAGACAGAAAACACACTGTTTAACGCACCGAGAAAAAGATGTGAGTAAATTAGGACCAGTTTGAGACGAGTCCTGTGCTTTTAAAAACTTCTGATCTTGGATTTTCAGACTAAAAGCCCAGAATTTGTTCTCATATTTTGTGTTTGTGTTTCTGAACCCAGCACACGATCCGAGCTCTGGCTCTGCGCGTGCTGAAGGAAATCCTGAGGAACCAGCCGGCCCGATTCAAAAACTACGCTGAGCTGACCATCATGAAGACCCTGGAGGCTCACAAAGACTCTCACAAGGAGGTAACCAGGACCAGGACCAGGACAGATCTGTGAGAGTCCCTCATCCTGCCCAAGGAGGTAAAATAAATCATTTTTTGTGTTGTGGAGGTGGTGCGAGCGGCCGAGGAGGCGGCGTCCACGCTGGCGGGCTCCATCCACCCGGAGCAGTGCATCAAGGTTCTGTGTCCCATCGTCCAAACGGCCGACTATCCAATCAACCTGGCTGCCATCAAGATGCAAACGAAGGTCATTGAACGCATCACCAAGGACTCGTTACTGCAGCTGCTGCCAGACATCATCCCCGGACTGCTGCAGGTCTGAACCAACAACCTGACACAGCTGACTCTTTACAGCTTCACGTGCTTTTATAGACGAGATCTGAGGTGTTTCACCTCAAATGATTCCATCAGAACCTGTTTTCATGAGTCTAAAGAGATAAATGAGAGATTTAATTAATAAATAATTGAGTTTTATAACCTGACAGGAGCAGAAAATTCCACAGCAGATTATTTGGACAAACCGGAATTATTTGCCTTATTTGTCCCTGGAAATGTTTACGTGCACTCTGCTCACTCTCTGACCCCGCCCACGTTCCCTCCTGACCTTCCCCCGTGTGTGAGTGTGTGCACGCTCACGTGCGCGGCCGCGTCTGATGCTGCCGTGTCTCCTCTGCAGGGCTATGACAACACGGAGAGCAGCGTTCGCAAGGCCAGCGTGTTCTGTTTGGTGGCCATCTACTCTGTCATTGGAGAGGAGCTCAAACCCCACCTGGCACAGCTCACGGGCAGCAAGGTGTTCCCACACACACACACACACACACACACACACACACACACACACACCTGGTGAACAGACGCAGGGTCTTATCATCTTCCCATGTTGTTATTTCTCAGCTGGTTCCAACCGGCTGCCCAATAATAAAACACGGCTCATATTTGTCCCACTTCCACTCTGTGTGTTCTGGACTTGCATAAAGTCCAGGTCTGAGGGGTCAGGTCCACCTGACTGACCTGAGACCTGAGAGACCTCTGTCAGACTTTGACAGAAGGACCCTCCTGGACATGTTAAAGTGTTTAAATGTGTTTTTACACCTGGTTAGTCCTCTCTAGGGGCCTGTGAGCAGCTCACCTGTCCACTTTAAAGTCCACAAGAACACCTGCGTGAAGTGAGGAAGAGTACTGATGAAGAGGGTTTGAGTCTGGATTAAGTCAGAGTTGTTGTTTCTTCACAGATGAAGTTACTGAACCTGTACATCAAACGAGCTCAGACCACCAACAGCAACAGCAGCAGCTCCTCAGATGTTTCCTCACACAGTTAACCTACGAAGAGCTGCAGGCGTCACGATGCCGAGGGTCCAAGCCCCGCCCCCTGCCTGACGCCGCTGGGCTCACCGGACTTGTTCCCCTCCTCGATAAACTCCAGCTCTGCCCTGTTCTTCTCCTGAGGTGGAGCTGTTCTCCTGTTAGTCCTGTAGTTCCTCCACCCTTCAGAACCTGTCAGAGCTCACAGAGGAGGAGGAGGAGGAGGAGGAAGAAGAAGAAGAGGGGGAGGAGGAGGATTGGTGGTGGCGGCGGGGGGGGGGGGGGGGGG
>JARVJO010000061.1:3599837-3616746 GCA_031762555.1 Cynodonichthys magdalenae
GTTCCTTATGTCCTACATGGTCCTTATGTCCTACAAGTTCCTTATGGTCCTACAAGTTCCTTATGTCCTACAAGGTCTTTATGGTACAATAAGGTCTTTATGGTAACACTTTATGGGATGACAAAGTCTCTATAATACCACAAGGCTTGTGTGGTACTGTGAGGTTCTACTTGTTTGGTTCTCTTGGAATCAGAGATTTAAAAAAAGAAAACCTTTTGGTTGGTTTGGGCTAAATGATGTGTTCTGTTTGTCTTCAGAAGTCAGAACTTTTAACTTCCAAATAAAAAACCTGGACCGGTCTCAGCGAGTCAGAGGTTCTTGACCTGAGTTCTGAGGTAATCGAACACATCTTTGGTCAAACCACAACCTGAAAATAAAACATGGTGAAGAATAAAATTACTCTGTTCCCATAAAACTCACTTCATTTAGCCCACAGCATCCTTAAATCCCTCCTTTTAGGTCCATTTGGGTTTATTTATGAGATGTTAAATGCTCTTTCATGTGGTGAAATATATATTTGTTTGTATTTTAAAGGTATAAAATGATTGACTCTGCTAGAGTTCTCACTAAAAATAGAGAACTTTGTTGAATCTCTTTAAAGGTCCTGGTTCTGTTTTATTTGGGTTTTCCCTTCAGCAGTTATACCATCTTTGACCAGTAGGGGGCTGCACTCTCTGTGGATGTAATTAACATCTTCAAAGGTCATGAAAACACAAGTTGTTTGATTTTCATGCTGTTTTTATGATTCTTTGTGTCACACTGGACCTTTAGAACAGAGTTTTTAAAGAAGCTGGCAGTCTGAGTGAATCATCACCCCAATCTGTTTGTTTTTCCCCTCATGCATTCGTTTCTAGCAACTGTTCTCCACACCAGCAGGGGGAGCTGTTCATGCCCGGCTGCTCCGATGTAAGTAACGGTTAGCTCGGTGCAGTGTGAAAGTGTTAACCTCACTCTTTTATCCCCTTTAGGACATTTTTTGGAGACAGTGGATGCTGTGCAGCTATACTCATTTCAAGGACTCTTCTTCTTTTTGACATGTAGCACCTCCTGCCGTCGTCCTCGCCGCAGGACACTCAGCAGTGGCTGCACCGTCACAGGTTCACGCCTTTCTCAAGGCTCTTCTCCAGCTTCTCAGGTAACACAGAGACAAATTCAGAGATTGTGATTCAGAAACAGATGAAAATTGTGTTTTTATTTCCTCCTGGCACAAGTCGGGAAACCAGAAAAGCATAAAACCAAACAAAAGGAGGGATTTAATCTGTGTGAGATGATCTAATCCAGGATCAGGTCAGGATTTTAGGGTAGAGTCAGATTTGGTTTTATGCTGCTGTTTTAGGAGCTGATCTCCTGAGGATGAGCAGAGATGATCTGATCCAGATCTGTGGTCCGGCTGATGGGATCCGCCTCTTTAACGCCATGAAGAGAAGGTGAGGATTCTGATTCCCAGGAATACAGCTGAGACTCTGGACGTCTCATCGGTTTGAGACCCGTCTGCAGAGACCTGTCCTCTGTCTTTCAGGTCCATCCAGCCCCGCCTGACCATCTACGTGTGTCAGCAGCCGAGCAGGAATCCAACCAATGTCAAACCAGGAGGAGATGGTCAGGGAAGCTCCCGTGCTAACATACAGACCCCTCCAAAAGTACTGGAACAACAATTCTCTTGTTTTTGTTGAACACTGAAGACATTTGGGTTTAAGATCAAAAGATATGTCAGCTTTTATTTACATGTAGATGTGTTAAACACATCTACATGTAAATACCAAGAAATAAAAGCTGACATTCTGAAATCCTGTCTCATCTTTGGATCTTAAACCCAAATGTCTTAAGTGAACAACAAAAACAAGAGAATTTGACTTGCTGTTAAAATACTTTTGGAGGGAAATGTATGTAGGATTAGCTCCTGTGCTAATGTATATAGCATTTTCTCTCGTGCTAATTTACGTAGGATTAGCTCCCATTCTAACATATGTAGAATTAGCTCCCACGCTAATATATGTAGGATTAGCTCCCATGCTAATATATGTAGGATTAGCTCCCATGCTAATATATGTAAGATTAGCTCCCATGCTAATATATGTAGGATTAGCTCCCATGCTAATATATGTAGGATTAGCTCCCATGCTAATATTTGTAAGATTAGCTCCCATATTAATATAAATATAATTTGCTCCTGTGCTGATATTTGTAGAATTAGTTCTTACACTAATATATGCAAGATTAGCTCCCATGCTACTATATGTAGGATTAGCTCCCATGCTAATATATGTAAGATTAGCTTCCATGCTAATATATATAAGATTAGCTCCCACGCTAATATACTGTATATAAGATTAGCTCCCATGCTGATAGATGTAAGATTTGCTCCCATGCTAACATATGTAGGATTAGCTTCCATGCAGATCCCATACCAATATATACAGCAATTGCTTCTGTGCTAATATACATAGAATTAGCTCCCATAATAATATATATAGCATTAGCTTTTGTGCTAATATAGGTAGGATTACCTCCAATGCTAATATATATAGGATTAGCTCATGTGCTAATATATATATAACATTTGCTCCAGTGCTAACTCACATAGAATTACCTCCCATGTTAATATACATTGGATTAGCTACCACACTAATATATATATTTGCTTATAAATAGCTGAGGAGCATTTTAATATACATAGCATTTGCTCCTGTGCTAATATTTGTAGCATTAGCTCCCATGCTAATATACAGAGGATAAGCTCTTGTGCTAAATTACATTGTATAAGCTCCAGTTCTGATATAAATATGCTAAATGTGCTAATATATCTATGGCGTTAGCTCCATCACATTTGATCATTTCAGTCCATTTTTTGTGCAGAATATAGACACTAATACAAAATAAAACTTTATTGTTACACATTATAGGTTTTTAGCCTCAACTCTGTGTTTTAGTCCCAACTGTTACCCATCATCATCTTTACCAACGTCTCCAGAATTCATTTGTAACAAAATGGTGACGTGCTTAAGTGAAAAATGTAATAAAATACTTATGTAATTAGATGTTTTCAAGTTAAACAACGTTTAGTAGAATAGAGAAATGACAACATATTAAGGCCAACATATAAAGAAGTATGAGATAAAAAACGGATTATTCTGAGATACTTTGGTGAAATCTTCTTGGTTCTAGTTTACCACGCTCTGTATCTGGAGGAGCGGACTCTGACAGACCTGTCTGAGAAGATCGCCCTCTTCTACAACATCACTCCACAGCAGATCACTCACATCTACAGAGAGAAGACCACCGGCATCAACATCTTAGTTTCTGACGAGGTATCAGCACCTGGATCTGTGAACAGCTGTTTGTGTTAGGAAAATATAAGCTAAAACAAGAAGATTTAGTTATTTTCCTTGTTTTGTTTCAGATGGTGCAGAACTTCAGGGAAGAAACAAGTTTTATTATCAGCACAATAAGAGGTAATTATTGATCAGATTTTAACTTTATTAAGATGTTTAATAATCTTTAACAACATTCTTTTCTTTTTTCTCAGATGAAAACACAGACGGATACCATATAGTGTTAAAATAACCATCATGAAGTCCGACAGGAATGTACAGATTGTAAATAAGTTTCTTATGATCCAGTTGGAGGTAATTTATCTAAGTGACTGATTAATGTTTGATGATCTCTGTAGTTTGTGTTAGTTTCTTCATATGTTGGTGTTTTTATGATATAAATAAATATTCATGAAGATAAATGAACCTGAAGCCATCATGTGGACAAACTGTAACGAGAAATGAACAAAAACCTGTTTGTATTGGAAACAGTTTAAATAACTGTGATTTAAGTGCATTTTACTCAGAATAAAACATTTTGTCTGATTCTCCTTCAGTACAATAAGACGTTTTAAGTTTTATTATTTACATGTAAATCAAGCTGACAAAAGTGGCGCAAAAGATAAATTACAGCATGTCTACAAGGAAAAACTGAGCGGTTTTAATGAATTGTACCTGGAAAAAAGGTTTATATTCTGCAAGTCACTGAACTCTGCAAAAAGAACGGATGAAATGTCAGATTAAATTTTGAAAATAAGTTTATTGTAAGAAATGAAACTAGCAAATGAAATAAAATGATCCTTAATAAAAAGTTTAATTGAGTAAAAACGTGTTTAATCACTCCATCCTTCAGGTCCTGGATGATTGACAGCAGCTCAGTCTGCCTCTGCCTGGTGTTGTATCTTAAAAAGTACCCGCATCATGTGAAGTACAGTTCAGATCACAATTCTGACTAACTGAAAATAAATCAAATGTGGACTCGATGTTTTCAATACGGGTAAAGACATAAATATTATTATGGTAAATAGTTCACTTCCTATGGCCATTTTTATACAAATACAAATTTCTGACAATTATTTTTTTTCTCATGAAATGACACCAACTTAATGTAAATCTATAAAATTAAGATTTTTATTAGTTATTTTATGAATAACCACCGTTTTATTTTTATGTTTTTTTCGTATTTACGTCATTTGCTTCTCAGGTGTACACAAATTCGAGTTTTAGTATTCTGTTTTGTGCCTTTTTTATTTGTAAAATAAAGCGTTTAAATAAACTTTTTAAAAGAATACACTCTGACAGTCTAGTCTGAAACCTACATGACCTGTATATAAATAAATAATGAATTTTAAAGAAAAGTGTTTTAAAGAAAAAAAACTAGTTTGTTTATCGTGGTCTTTCCGGGGTCAATGGTCCTTTTTCTCCCGGGTGTACGATTTTCGACACAACACCGACCGTCGCCATCTTGCCTCTCCCTGCCTGCCTGAAGCCGAGCACCGCGGAACAGGAAACGGTTCTGTGCAGGCTCACGGTTCCTCCTGTGGACGGCTTGCCACATCCTCCAGCCGACTCTTCCCCACCCGAACCTACCCCAGCAGCAGAGACCCGGGACCAGAGATGGCTGCACGGTTACCGGCTTGTGTTGTGGACTGCGGCACAGGGTAAGCAGCTGAAGCCGCGGCTCGGTGGAGGCTGAGCGGGGAGAGCCGGCTGTCACAGCTCGGTCGTTTCTGGCTCCTTTACTGCCACATATTACTTCATTCTGCGGGATTTATTCCTAAATAATACAAGTGAATTAATTTAAGCGTCACTGAAGCAAACAGTTAGCGCGTCTTTCAGTAGTAATTGTCGTTTTTATCGGTATTTCATGTTGTTGAAATCATTAAGATTAGTGGTTTCATTCATTTAATGAGCAGTGAATGCATTCACAGTTTTACATTAAAATGTTTTCTTTCTAATTCGCTTTATTGTCTTCTAAAAACTACGAATAATGAAATTTAACCATTAAAGCTGATACAAATCTTTTTCTTTGCTTATGTTTTTCTGAGCATGCGCACTGGCACTTCCTGGTCCTAAAACACTTCCGCATTTAGGCTTTTTAGTCCTTATATGGACTCAACTGGGCATCCGTGTAGGATTTTTAACTCACTTCTGTAATTTCTTAACCTCACCGAGACATTTGTTCAACTTGAACCCGGATGGGGTTAATTAAAGTTCCAAAAAACGTTTTTAAGAACAGGAAGTGTGATCCTGAACTTCCTGTTGGACCACAGCTTGTTTTAAACACAACACTACCCTGTTTCTGTCCCTGCATCAGCAGCTTTTAAATGTATGATTATTAGTTTGAGGCAGAAAGAATATTGTAAACACGTCTAGAGTTAAAAGCGTTTTTATTTATTTGTTGTTGTTGTTGAAACTGTTTAAATGCTGAGACACACCCCTCTTTACCCCCAGGCTGAACCCAGCCTGCTGCCTCCGATCTGAAATCAAATCTGATCGTTTCTGTGTGTTTGATTAAATATGTTTTTATATTTTCCTTCCAAGCAGCAGAACTGTGTTGTAATCTTGTAAAATGGTCTTAACCTGCGGTTTTTATTGGATTTTTGGCTGTGCTTTGTTTGTTTGTTTTTTTATTCGGGTTCAGACTTTCTTGTATTTTCCTGGAAACTGATGTTTGCTCCAGCTGTTAGGAGGTTCTGAGACAGTTCTGAGTTGTAACGTCTGAGAGGTGACACCTGGACTTCCTGTCGGCTCAGGTGAGCTGGTCAGGTGCAGCTGAAGAGGGAGTTGTCTCAGACAGGATTTCCTAACGTGGATTAACAAACCTCAGGCAGACACCAGCTTTAGTTAAAAAAAGAACTTTATTTGAGTCTAAAAGCAGCTGATGCAGTGTGGTTCTGTAAGAACGCTCTGTCGGGTCTGAGGGGTGTTTTCAGCTTGTTCAGGCAGGTTGGAGTCGACGTGCTGAGACCTTTCTGTGGAATGAGTTACAAAAACACTTCAGATTAGGACGTTTGATGCTAAAATCTGAAATAAAATATAAATATTTCACATCTTCAGCCTCAACCTGAAGTCACTGAGTTTGTTTTTTATGGATTGTAGACGGATGTCTGTTAGCAAAATATCTCATGAACCAGTCAGGTTTGCAGAAGTCGGTCAGTTTTACAGATATGGAGCTAAAACCTGTCATGGTGGAAGCTCCATGTTTAATCTTTGTTTCTGATGATGCTGGTGAAACTTTAAACATTTTATTCTTCGGTGCAGAAAATAAAAGATTTCAGCTTTATACCAAAAATAACAAAGTGATGGTTTAGATATGTTTACAGCAGGAACATATCCCTGATTAAATGTTTTTATTATAAAAAGCTGTTGTTCTGCAGAGAAACTCTTTGTTTCCTGTTTTATAAAAACTAAAAAAATCAGTTTTCTCTGGATCAGAAGGTGAAAAATAAGAAGTTTAAAGCTCAATGTTTAAGGTTGAAGTTGTTTGTTTTAAAGGGTTCTGGTGTTTTCTGAGGAGGTTCTGTTTGGACCCGGATGTGGTCTGTTCTCTGTCAGTCCTTTAGGCTCCAGACATCTGGTGAACACATGAAACTCAGTTTAAACAGAAGTGAGGAGGAAGGAAACTGAGACCTGGACCTGGATCAGGGGGTCTGAGGTGGTCTCTGTTGTTACGATCTTTAGATGAAAGTTGTTCTCGTTGAGTTTCTAAAGATCCTGAGTTTACTGAAGCTTCATGAATGACTCTGTTATTGGGCCCACATTAAAAACCCAAAGCTGCAGCTGGTTTCGGACCCCCCCCCCTAAAAACAGTGCTGGCATTGATGGAAACAGTTGTAGCTGTGGTCCAACAACAACATGAACACAGAGCTGTGGAGTCAGCAGAGTGATGCTGCCGGGTCCTTTTCTCTTCCAGATACACCAAACTGGGCTACGCAGGAAACACAGAACCTCAGTTCATCATTCCATCATGTGAGTTCAGACCCGCCTCTGCAGAACCACACAGATCAAACACCTCCCTCTGCTTTGATCCGTGACCTTTTGATCTGTTCCCTTCAACTTCAGGTATTTCCATCAAAGAATCGGCCAAAGTGGGCGATCAGGCCCAGAGGAGGATGATGAAGGGCGTGGACGACCTGGACTTCTACATCGGTGATGAAGCCATCGACAAACCCACCTACTCCACAAAGGTACTGGACCCTGAGCCGGACCCTGATTCATGAGGGAAATGACAGAATTTGACCCGTTTTGGTCAAAAATTGTTATTTCTATCAGTTAGCTCTCAGCTTGTGTGTTAGGGACGACTCTCAGCTACTACCACGCCTAATTTTAGCTTCATATCTGTAAAATCGACTGACGTACAAATGAAATAAAAACCTGTAAAATCAGATAATAGATTGTTAAAAAATAAAACCTCAGAACAAATCCTGGTCCTAAAGTTCAGGTGTGAAGTCGTGGTCCAACATCCGGCTCAGAGAGGGGACGCCTGCTTTTTTTATTTAAAATTTTATTCCTAAAAAAAAATCTGTAGGAGGAACTACTGTTCAGACGTTGCGGCGACTCTGACGTGTTCTTGTGAGCAGACCACGTTTCCATGGCGACGAGGTCGCTCCCAGAGCGGGATCACTTCCTCCTAATAAATAAAACTGTTTAATCTGACCGGAGCTCTTTCTGATGCTAGTGGCCGATCCGTCACGGGATCGTGGAGGACTGGGACCTGATGGAGCGCTTCATGGAGCAGATCATCTTCAAGTACCTGCGGGCCGAGCCCGAGGACCACTACTTCCTCCTGGTGAGAGCCGGGTCAGAACCCGGGAACACCGAACCCAGGTGAATGTTTCCTCTGTCGTCGTCATGGTAACGGCTCTGTGGTCTGGTCCTTGCAGACGGAGCCTCCTCTGAACACACCTGAGAACCGCGAGTACACGGCAGAGATCATGTTCGAGTCCTTCAACGTCCCGGGGCTGTACATCGCCGTGCAGGTGGGACCCGTTAGAACCAGAGAGGACCCTCCGATTGGAGGGTCTCCTGTCCTGTATTCATTCCTTTGTTTGTTTGTTTGTTTGTTTGTGTGAGGCAGGCCGTGCTGGCGCTCGCCGCCTCCTGGACGTCCCGACAGGTGGGGGAGCGGACGCTCACAGGAACCGTCATCGACAGCGGAGACGGCGTGACTCACGTGATCCCCGTGGTGCGTTGGACCTCCCGGCTCCGTGTGGCGTGACGCCGCAGCGGCGGGCGAGTCTCACTGATCCTCTCTCCGTTTCAGGCCGAGGGCTACGTGATCGGCAGCTGCATCAAACACATCCCCATCGCCGGGCGCGACATCACCTACTTCACCCAGCAGCTCCTCAGGGAGCGAGAGGTGGGAATCCCCCCCGAGCAGTCGCTGGAGACCGCCAAGGCTGTGAAGGTGAGTTATTGTGCTAACACAGAGACACAGGTCATCTCCCACCTTCAACAACAAAACTGTTAATGTGAACAGCTGACTTCTGCTGAGAGAAGGGAAATAGAGATGAAAAAATTAACTTAAAAAACAGAAACAATTGAAACTAGCTGAACGTTTCAATGTTCAGCTGTTATCAGTCTAGATGTGGGGCTGACCTTTGACCTCATGACCCTAAAATCACTGAGAATCATCGTTGACCCTCAGCCTCAGAGTTTGAAGAAACAAGTGCCCACCGACTGATAGCTTCTCTTAGCTTGGTTAGCTATCTTCACATGCTAATTAGCTTTCAGCTACAACCCACCAAGAGATAACTCAGTATCTTTAAATCTGATACAGCTGAAGTGAAAAACCTGAATTAATTACAAAACAGATGAAATTATTAGAAAGGTGGCTAAAACACGCTAAACAATGCTAAAAGTAGCTACATGCTAAACAATGCTAAAAGTAGCTAAAATTACCAAAAATAAGCTAGTAACAGCAGAAACAAGTTGAAATTACAAGGCAGTGAAAGGAATGTAAAAAGTTTTTAATTGTCAGAAACTCGAAAAGAAGAACAAAGTTTTTGCTGTTTCTTGTGAATTAGCAGCCAAAAGCTTTCAGAAAAATAAATGTAGCTGAAATCAGCAGAAAGGAGTAAGAGCATGTTTGTTGAATTAAGCAGAAAGAAGCTTAAATGGCAACCAAAAAAAATGAATTTACCTTGAATTTCCTTTTTAAATGTAACAAGAAAACAGCTAAACAGTAGCCAAAATTGCAGAAAACAGCTGAAATTTGCAGAAGTTAATGCATTAAATGTTTAAATTAGCAGAAAGAATCTGAAAGAAGCAAAAAAAGGTAGATATTAGCAGAAGGATAGCAGAGTGATAGCTAAAATAGCAAAAATGTAGCTACAATTAGCACAAAGCTATTAAAAAAGCAGAACCAGAACAAAAGGTGTAAAGTGCTGTCAGATTTATAAACATTTTGAAGGTTTTAAGGATGTTGAAAACATCACTGAGGAAAAAGCTGAAATACCAAACGTTACAGCAATAAATGTTTTAAATAAATAAATTAAAAGAGGTTAGCTGTCATTCCTCATGAGGCCAGCAGAGGGCGCTCTGAGTCCACCTGCAGCATCCAGCTGCTCTCAGGTTTCTGATCTGTCCTGCCCTCCAGGAGCGCTTCAGCTACGTCTGTCCAGATTTAGTCAAAGAGTTCCAGAAGTACGACACGGACGGCACCAAGTGGATCAAACAGTACACCGGCGTGAACGCCATCAGCAAGAAGGAGTTCACCATCGACGTGGGCTACGAGCGCTTCCTGGGGCCGGAGATCTTCTTCCACCCGGAGGTGGGTCCCTGACACCTCAAACCACTTCCTGTTTACCTGTTTTTATCATTAAATGTCTTCGTCTCCGTCCCAGTTTGCCAACCCAGACTTCACTCAGCCCATCTCTGAGGTGGTGGACGAGGTCATCCAGAACTGTCCCATCGACGTGCGGCGTCCTCTCTACAAGGTAACGACACGCATCATTAACACAAACTTCTTCCTCCATCTAAAAAAGAACGATGTCATCGTTCTGACTCCAGCGTCTCAGACTGCTGGACCTGAACCCGGGTCCAGGTCTGTGTGTTGGCTGCTCTCACAGCTCCTGGTTTGTGGTGTCCCTCCTCAGAACGTCGTCCTGTCCGGAGGCTCCACCATGTTCAGGGACTTCGGGCGCCGCATGCAGAGGGACCTGAAGAGGACGGTGGACGCTCGGCTGAAGCTGAGCGAGGAGCTGAGCGGAGGCAAGCTGAAGGTCAGAGGAGCTTCTCGCATCAATACGAACTGTTAATGCTTCTACAGGAAGTGATGTGGGTCAGACCTCCTCCTGGGTCTGAGTCCAGGTCTCATCTTCACGTCCAGAGGAAAGATTTGTCCGTGTGTTGATGTTGCCATTTTCAGGATTAAACACTGATCTTCAGCTGCTAATCTAACGGCTGTAATCATTTTAGAAGTAATAACTGTTTGATTTATTTATTGGAACCATTAAAGCTCTGTGAGAGTCTGAATCTGATGGTTTCCCTCCGCAGCCCAAACCGATCGATGTGCAGGTCATCACTCATCACATGCAGAGATACGCCGTGTGGTTCGGTGGATCAATGTTAGCATCGACTGTAAGTACCTCAAATAAACTCTTCGTCAATATGGCCGCAGCGCTAAATCTCATTTCACTGTTCAGAAAACTGTTCTTGTTATTCTAGACTGTAAAATTCAGTTTGATTAGAAAAACCTGATTCAGAGGCAGATTTTAAAACTATTATCCTGAAACTTTAATGACTATTTCTTATTTTACTTAAATAAACTCAGATTAATTTATATATTTATTCCTAATAAAGTGCGCAGAAATGCTACCTGCAGAAATCTTTTTATTCAGTCGACATTTAGCATAAAAGCTAATTTAACATTGAAAATGATAAAGAAAAGCTAAAGCAAATAGCGTTGTGTTTATTACTGGACATTTATCCAGAGTCAAACATGTCTTTCACACAGGTGTTCTTCAGGGTTCAGGTGAACTGGTTTAAAAATGTCTTCAGAATCATTCATTTGGTTTTAGACCATGATGAGGCAGCAGCTAGCTGAGACTCACTCTTAGCTCAGACTAAAAGTTCACGTGAGCTAGCTTTTAGCTTGGGCTAGCTGTTAGTGTGGGCCAGCCATTTCCAAAGACAGACTTGCAATTAACTCAAACCAGCCATCAACAATTAATTTGCGCAGACAAACAATTACAGTGGGCTAGCCATTAGCACAGACTAGCTGTTAGCTTAAAAAACTTAGTCGTTAACTCCAAAACATCCGTCAACACAAAGTAGCTATTAGCTTGGACAAGTATTTAGCACAAACTATTAAGGTGGGATAGCTGTTGGTGCAGATTAGCTCTTAGCTTTGACAAACTAGCCACTAACTCGAACCAGCTGTTAAAGCAAACTAGTCAATAGCTTGGACAAGTAATTAGCACAAACTATGAAGATGGGCTAGCTGTTAGTACAGATTAGCTCTTAGCACAGGATACAGATTTTACATCAACTGTTAGCTTGGATTAGTTGTCAGCAAAAACTAGCCATTAGCTTAGATAATAGTTAGCGTGAAGAAACACTTAAGGTGCACTACTGTTGGCGTGGATTAGCTGTTGCTTTGACAGACTAGCTGCTAGCTCAAACCAGCTGTTGGTGCAAACCAATCATTAGCTTGAACTAGCCATTAGCTAAGACAAACTAGCTGTTAGCTTTAAAAATATGTTGAAACACAAAGAACGTCTCTGAAGTAGAAAAATAGACAACAATCTAAAAGCTAATTTTCACCAAACAGCTCAGATTTGAACTTAAACATCTTTGTTTTCCTCCTCAGCCCGAGTTCTACCAGGTCTGTCACACCAAAAAGGACTACGAGGAGATCGGGCCGAGCATCTGCCGCCACAACCCCGTGTTCGGTGTCATGTCTTAACCTTTGGGCCGGACCAGCAGCGGCAGCACCGTGACATTTTGGATTTCTACTTCAGGATGTTTGTGATGAGAGGGCGATCCAGAAAATTACAAATAAAAAACAAGCAGAACAAACAGATGGGCTGGGAATATTTGATGTGAATGTTTCTTTTTTTCTGCAGTGAGGGAACACGGTTTGCCAGAACAGAACAGTTTTCAGAACATTTTGAGTTCGGTGGGTGATAAACATGCTGTTAATAGGTTTTATACCATCAGAGCAGGTTATTTATGGCTCAAGCTGACGTCTCTTTACTCATTCATTAATTTTTCTTTTTTTTTCATTTATTTTCTGTTTCTGCTTGTGTCTGTATCCTGCTTGTTTATATTTTATACAAAAGTTGTACAATTTGGTAATTCGGGTTAAAACCTTAAACAGTATCAGATGCAGCTTTTACTTTTTTTTTCTCCTTCAGTTTAAGGTTCAGTTTCCCACGTTTCATTAAATAATCTGCTTTGACCTCAAACTGCCCACAAGCAGTGGATCAAACTGAATATTAACAAGGAAATCAATAAAATGACTGTCAGACCAGTGTTGTTTTTTATTATTAAATACCAAATTATTAAAACAATTGAACTTGTGTATTTAATGCCTTGCCAACATTCCAATAAAGGCTTCAATTTGTTTATAAATATGTTTCTTTAACAATTACTTTACATTTTTGCTCATGTTTTTATTTATGAAAAACTAAATTTATCCAGATTTCATAATCCTTTAAATGTAAAATACAAGTGTAAAGAGCTCCTGTAAAGTTTTTGGGAATAATATATTTGCAGACAAAAAGTTGTGTTCTAACATACACTTTAAATCTATTATAGCAAGTTGGATTAGCTGTTAGCACACAACATTAATTAGCTCAGACTAGCAGTTAGCTCGTGAAAGCTATCATTTCAATAGCTGTTAGAATGAAACCTTATTTATCTAAAATGAGGTAGTTAAAACTACTCAAGTTAAAAAAAAGTATATTAGTATATACAAAAATGTATCTCATATTAAAAATCACAAAAAATTGGACATGTCGAAAGCTAAATGTAGCACTCATTCATTCAGGAAGAAAGAGTCAACCAATCAGCCTCAAGTTCAATAATAAAAGTTCTGATAAACAGTTTGACCAACAAATTGGATTTAGAGTTAGAGCCAGTGGGCGTGTACTTTAAAATGTCTCCTCCAATGCTAAGCTAGCGGGAAACGACCGCCAATTTACAACTTCTGGCTGCTCTGGAAACAGGTGAACAACACTTCATTGTGGATTTATTATTTGTACACCTTCCTGTACGGCCGCTAATTAAAAAGATGGACTTTTTTAAGCCAATCAACACTGGAAAACTTAGAACTCCTTCAACCCAAGGTGTGCTAATGCTAGCTGTTCATTAGCAACATCTAGCTTGCCGCTACACCCATTCCAGTTCTGCTGCTAGAAATGCTCCTGATTGGAACAGAAACTGGAAACAAAAAAGGACAGAAGATTTAATTTTGTTTAAAATTTAACCCCAGTGAACGTTGAGTGAAGCAGTTTATTGTTTAAAGTCTCTTTGCACTGTTACACACCTGTTCTTCATTGTTGAATGGTCTGCTTTGCAGAACTTTAAAAGCGTTTAGTGTCTGTAATTTTAACATTTCTAATGTGTGGAAGAGTCTCAGTTTTACTGCATTTAGTTTATTTCATCACCACTAGAGTGAGCTGCTGTACCACTTCAATTAAACTTATGTTACTTCATTCATCAAACCAGAATCTATATACAGTAACATAAAAAATTAAATGAAAACAAAAAATACACCAAAAACAGATAAATATAAAAAATAAATAAAAGCAACTTGAGCCAAGAATATAAAGGGTGCCGAGTGAAGATGGTCATGTTTTATGTTTCTTATTTTATTTACAAAAAATAAAATAAACAAGAGCAACATCAGAAATGTTTGCACCTCCTCTAGATGCTACAAATAGCTCTTTGTTTCCTTTGTCTGCATAATAAAATTATTTTTACCACACAAATGTACGCATTATCTAGATTTTACACAAATTCATCTTCCCATCCATCAAATAGAAATGATTCGGGGTATAAAATATGGTTGGAGGACTTGGAGTACTTTTGAAGTCATCAGCATCAAAACAACTGACTGGAAATTTAACCAAAGAATTTTGCAGACTTCTGAGGACATAAGCTGGTTTTAGAAGGACCGTGGACACAGCGTCTGAGATTAGTCCACAGAACCTGTAACAGTTTGCTACAGTCCAAGGACGACGAGAGTCCAGTTGATCCAGACCAAGAACGTCAGTTTCCTTCAGATGTTCTGATTCTCTTCTGCAGATCTGAAACCCACAGTGAGGGGAACCGGACAGTCAGAACCCGCAGTCCAAGTGGATCAGCTGTGGTGTCCCCCACAAGGCACTGATTCCCATCAGAGTCGTCTGGAGACCCAAGAAACTATCTACAGCAGGTAAGATATTAACAGAGCCGTGGTTCATGATGTCTCAGCTGTATCATTAAATTCAAATATAAAACATCGGATATTTTTATTTAAAACAGTTTTCTCCATCGCCACCTGCTCTGAGGGTTTGTCTTGTTTTAGCCTTTAAATCTCTGACGGACAAATAAAACTGAGCTCTCAGCTCGAACATTACAGCACAACAAGGAACAAATCTGTATTTAAATAAAGTTAACCTCCAGACAGGAAGTCCATTTAGAGGAAAAAAGGCAGCTGGAACAGATAAATCAAGTCTGACATAATCAACCGTAACTCAACGAAACGTCTCTTAATCTTTAGAGAATTAAAATAAAACTCTCCTGGTTAAATTTTACACATTTTTTAAAGCTTTGTTTTCTTATATTTTCTTATATTATATTCTTATATATAATAAATTAATGCATTTTTTGGATCATTTTAATAAACAAACATTTCTGTGTTTTAACTTCTAAGTTTGAAGAAACAACCTGATTGAAAGCAATTTATTTGAGTCTGAGTGCTGAAGATGAGCTGGGCGATGAAGACGTTTTCTGTGTTTATGAGCTGCTCTTGTCGCGGCGGCAGAGGTCAAAGGTCAGGGAAGACGGCGAGATTGATGTCTGGCGTTGCACGTGTGATCCAAACAGGAAGGTTAAAGACTGACGCGCATCCATCCTCCTGCTTCCACTTCAGAGCCGAATCACCCGAGGCTTAACGACACGTCGGCTGCTCTGATTGTTCGTCCTCCTGCTTTACGGCACAAAGTAATATCTTTTTATCTCCGGTAAGAGCCGAAATCAGACGCCACTTCGGCTGCGAGAGAGAGAGACAATCACAGGAAGATTAATCTCATGTGACAGCAGGAAACAGCTGCTTGTTACGGCTTTCTGTTGAAGCAGACTGGAGGAAAAGGGAAGCAGGTTTGGACAGTACGCTTTGTGATCAATTAAACCAGAATGAGAGAAAATGATGACATCGTTAATGTGATGTCAGGAGAATTTAAAGTTTAAACACTAACAAAGAAACAAGGGATAATGGAGAAGAGTAAAAATGATAAATAATGGGTGTCTGATCCTGGTCCCAGAGGGTCCCGTCCTGCAGGTTTTAGATGTTTCTTTACTCCAACACCTCTTTAACAGTCATCTGCAGAACCTGAAGAGGTGATTCAGGTGGGTTGGAGCAGAGAAATGGGTGAAACCAGAACCAGTTTTGGACCCTCCTGCACGTGTTCAACATGTTCTGACACAGAGGAAGTCGTGTTAAATAAAACATTTGCTCTTATATTTGAAACACGAACATGTTTTATTTATTTATTTCTTTGTTGTGAAACCAGGAGAGCAGAACTTCCTTCACCTGCGTTTTAGTTTCAGGGTTTTCTGAGTCTGAATCAGTTTGAATTAGAGTTAGAAACTCCACAAAGACCTCTCTCCTGTCTGATCCTCCTTTATGTCGATTTCACCTCAGTAAACTACAAAGAGCGTGGTCAAGCTGAAAGGCAGGAAGATGTGAAGAGGGCAGCACGGTTTTTTTAAAAGTTGGAGCAGAGAGGAGATAAAAGCAGGCGGGTTGTGTAGAAGTGGATAAGAAGGTCCAGGAGGACGGATCAAGGAGACGGGCAGAGATGTTGGAGGCTGATAGGAGTCTGATGGGTGACGGATCCTCTCCTCCTGCAGCTCAAAGCAATCAGGAGGCAGAACTCAGACCGTCATATTCCCCTCATCAGGACCACTTTCATCTGACAGGATCGCTTCTCTTTACAAAGTCACAGATAAAAACAAGATGAGCAGCGATAAAAAGCTGCACATTAGAACAGTTATCATTAAAGCCAAACTGAATTCAAGAAATCGATCGTTTCATTATCTTCCTCTGCAGAGATAAAACTGAGGAAGTTAGTGGAGGACGTGCATGATGAACGAGCAGACGGTCCAGCTTACTCCTGATGGGAAATCACATCCTGAAAACATAAAACCTCATCTACTAAATGGATATGATGAAAAAAATCATTCAGATAAAAATTAACAAATAAAAACAATCATAAAACATCAAGACATTAATATTAAAGTATTACTGGTAGCTATCATTTAGCTACTAGCTCCCCATTCACTGCTTCAAAGTATTAGCTATCATTTAGCTACTAGCTCCCCATTCACTACTTCAAAGTAATAGCTATCATTTAGCTACTAGCTCCCCATTCACTACTTCAAAG
>JARVJO010000061.1:3625676-3642528 GCA_031762555.1 Cynodonichthys magdalenae
GCTGTTTGGGGTCATGGTTCTGTTGTAGACCAGCTGTTTGGGATCATGGTTCTGTTGTAGACCAGCTGTTTGGGGTCGGACTTCATGGTCCACTCAAACCATCCACCTCCGTGCTGACAGCTGGGAGGAGCTGTGCATTGTGGGTAAACCTCTGGTTCTGGAGTCTTGTGGTTCCTTTAGATGGAACTAGTTTGAGCTGCCATGTTTTTAGAGAGGTCATGACCTTTGACCTGCTCACTGAGGCCTGTAGAGTCCGAGATGGAGCTCATTGCACAGTCTGACCTTTGGGGTGAATAACAAGGAACTCTAAATGACCTTTGACCCTTCTCAATTGCTTCTGTGAGGTTTTCTCAGAGGTTCTAGTTTCTGTAATTGGACCTGAGCTGTTTTATTTTCTTTATGAAGGATTTGGTCGAAGCTTGTAAAATGTTTTCTGTTTGCTGATGACACTTTTTTATTCTGGTGGAAATATTGAACAACTGTTGGAGGTGATAGAGACAGGATTTATTAAAATACAAACCTGCTTTCAGCCCAATAAGTTATCATTAAATTAGGATAGGCGGCACGGTGGCTCAGTTGGTAGAGCTGTTGCCTCTCAGCAAGAAGGTCGCCAGATCAAATCCCGGCCCGGGGACCTTTCTGGGTAGAGTTTGCATGTTCTCTCCGTGCATGCGTGGGTTCTCTCCGGGTACTCCGGCTTCCTCCCACACACCAAAAACATGACTGTTAATTGATAACACTAAATTGTCCCTAGGTGTGAGTGAGAGAGTGAATGGTTGTTTGTCTCGTTTGTCTCTATATGTGTCCCTGTGATGGACTTGGACCTGTCCAGGGTGTACCCCGCCTCTCGCACTGTGACGGCTGGATATGGGCACCAGTGACCCTCATGACCCTTAAAGGAAGAAACAGGTACAGATAATGGATGGATAAATTAGGATAAAACAAACTACATGACATTTGATAAAGTAAAGTTATTGTATATATTGTATAATGTAATGATTGTTCCACATTTAATCAAAGCAGGTAAAACAACAATCTTATTTTTTTTTCACAAGAAAACCCTAAAAGAACGATTACTAAAAAGCATTCTGGACAAATATTGTTAATCATTAATTTATCATTTGACATTATTGAAATGTTATGATTCGGTTGATTATAATACCTTACAGGTTATTTATTAGACTCATAAAAATATATTACTTTTAAACATTCAATCAAATTTGTTGAGAACTGCTATAAAGAATAGAGATTTTTGTAAAACTGCAATTTTAAAGAAGTACTTCAATTTAAAGAATAAACTGTATTTTTAATAGAATTATAAAGGTTATAAATTTTAGTTTGAATAAATCTGATATATAACGTGTGTCGATATGAATTGTTGTTTGGGAAGGACAGTATTGATTTTTGTTTATTTTCATTTATGACTTGTGTTTTGTTTTTATTATTTTTAATGAATGAATGAAATAAATAAAATGTTACCATGGTAACACACCTGTAGCTCCAGGTATAAATACAGAATTTAAATACATTTTCTGGTAAAGAACCCTTTTTTTTAAATTTCTGTTTTAATTTTTTTGTTCGTGGTTTTTTCAAGCTAAAAGCTCTGAATTAGTTTAATTAGTGCGTTCTGGCCCGCGGGTCTGCCAGCCGAACAACAGCTCACGTTTTATTGTGTTAATTATAAAATCCGGGTTATTTTCCTGCTCTGGATGAGCGTGACGTCTAATAAGGTTTTCTGAAGAAACAAGCTCCGGTTTAATAACTTCACCAGGTGAAAACACATTTACTGCACAAGGTTCAAGGCTTTTATAATTCCAGAAGAAATGGCCGTTCATTATATTTTTAATTTACCACTCCAGCGGTGTATGTCCTGCTGAACTTCTCGTTAAATAATCATAATTAATCACAGCGCGTGTGTGTGGTTATAGTGTTTCACCAGTTTATATTTTATTCATCAACGCGGCGAAGGCCGTTATCTAAACAAAAGTTTCAGGCTGAAGAAGAGTCCGGCTCGTTTATCTGTTGACATTTAGTGAAAGCCCTCATTCAGGCTGCAGCTCGGGGAGGTTCACGTTCGGCTGAGGGTCAGGTTGCACCAAAATCAGCCGAAGCTCTCTGTAAACCATCAGGACGGTTCTGCTGACGCCGCTTCTTTCTGAAGATGTCAGAATAACCAGTTAAATACTATAAAGTCAGGGAAATGTGCTCACCTGAAATTTTTATTTGTTCAAGAACAAGTAGAAGTGAGATTCTTTGGAGACGTTCTGACAGTTATTATCTTACCTGCTGTAGATTGATGAGCTAAAAGCTAGTCCCAGTCTGGATCAGTTGCTAGAGTTTTAAAATGAAATTAAACATTAAAAAATTACAGAATTGTACTCGTTTGGGTTATTTCTCTGAATTCTCAGTATGTTGTGCTGATTTTACTCGTCTTGCTGATTCTCTCCTGTCTCTCGGCTTCTACCAGCTCAACTTTTAGCCCAATATCTGTAAAATTTGACTACATGTTAAATGCTAAAGAAACCAGTTTTTAAATATTTGTAAAACCTTTTTTACACTCTGTTTTTCCACTACATTTGTAAAACTTACTGTTGTTAAATTAAAAATAAAAACTTTAAATTAAGGTTCAAACTTTGGTTTAAGCCGAAAATCAAACTGACTCTAAACTCAAACACAAAATCTTAGTAATTTTCCTGAATTAAATCCTTTTTATCTAAAACATTTCAGTTTATTCAGTCCAGATGTTTTTAAAATGTGTGTAAAAGAGATAATTTCTATTATTATATTAATAGTTTTAATTACAGCTTTCAGTCTGAGTCGTTTTCATCACCACCTGGATCAGTAATGAAGTGGGAACTATTATACTGTGACTGTAATCAGACCGGACCATAAACTAATTTAGAGCCATTAAAACCTGAGGAGTAATCAGACGGAGGCTCTAAGTCATTATCGGATCAACAGGAACCAGAACACTCGGCGTCCTCGGACCTGATGATTCTCCTCCTTTGTCATTTTTCCTCCTCCAGGTGTTTTCTCCTCCACCTGTCTAATGATTCATGCTAATTGGTTTTAAATGGGTTTTTTATTCCGCCGCGGCGCCTCTTCCTCGCCTGGCTTCTGTTTTCTGCAGCGAACCGTGAAGAACCTAGAATTCACTTAGAGGTCGCTCAGAATCAATACGACTGCGGGGCGACTGGGTCTGCTCGGTCCAGACTACATATGGAACCTGAAACAGAATTATTGGTATTAATGTCAAAATAAAGGATTTCCTCCTTAAACAGAGGTTAAAGAACAAATCATAAGAACTGAAAAACATCAACTTATAAACAAATACATGTTTAAATGAACAAAATGACTTTATTATACATACAAGACATACAAGAATAAAATGTCAAAATATAAAACTAAGTAAGAAGAAACATATTTTAACCTTTGTGTGACCCGCCCTACCAAAGCCCCAAAATAAAGCAGCTTCATTGAATTTTAAATCCAAAATCTGTTTTTCATGATGAAACAATCTGTTATTTATCAGTTCAACTCGATGTAATTAATTTTTGATCATGTATTCACTCTGTCCCTCTGATGGCCTCCGTCACACACCTGCTGGACTCACGGTTGTCAGATCTCAGCTTGAGAGTGTGAAGGATTTTCAGCAGAGTTGTTTCACCACAGGACTCAGATACACCTGCTAATAAAAGCCCTACGTAGCCACGCAGGTCAATCTCATCCATATTTCTCCAAACCCTCCAAGTTCTTACTCTCCAGGATGATTTTTTTCAAAGGCTGATGTGATGATCAGGAGAACGGTGGATGAAATGTCCTGGACCTGGACCTGGACCTGGACCTGGACCTGGACCTGGACCTGGACAGCCTTGTTGGTCCTGAAGTCATCCTTTTGATGTTTGATGCTGCTCTTCTTCCCTGGTTGCTGTCTGAATTCGATGAGGACCGTGCAATTTAGCTGTTCTTTTACAAAAAGTCTCTGTCAGCTTGGGGGATGTCCTCTTCTTCTGGTTGCATTCCTCCTCACCTCCTTCTTCAGATACATCTTCATCCTCTTGTTCCTCCTGAGCTCCTGAAAAGATCTCATCTAAAACCGGTTGGGCAGTGGAACATCTACTCATGGCCTCAGCGAGGCACCAACTAGATGTAGTTTGATTCAGGGACCTTCATATTCTCTATACTGACTTTGTTTTGATTATGTCTGAGATTATTTTTTGTTTGGTTTGGGAGCTTGTGTGATGGGATGGGTACAGGTGCCGGTCAAATGCAAGTTCCAGTTTCTGTGTGTGTGTGTGTGTGTGTGTGGCTTTTGAACTTTTTTCTGTTTAAATGCTTTTATAATTCACGGGTGAAAAATGACTCATAAGACAATCTTTGTACCCTGGTGGTGTAAAAGCCCACATGGAGACAAACAAAAACAAAGTATCACTTTTTCTAAAGATGGGGTCCCTTTTAGGAAAGTCATAAAATTTCAAGTTGGAAAAAGAAAGTTTAAGGTATTTTTCTACAGCTAAATGAAGACAACACAAGGGTTAAAAACTTATTTTAGGGTTTAGTATATTAATTTGAGCTTAAGTATTCGTTTAGCTAATTTTAGCAACTGTTCTGATTTTAGCTTGTTTTATTGCTTTTATTATCTGGTGTTGTTTTGGCTACTATTCTGCTCCTTTTAGCTACAAATTTAGCTGCTATTAGCAGTGGTTTTTCTAATTTTTACTTGTGTATTGCTGATTTTCTTATGTTCTTCTTGTTTCAACAGCAAAACTCATTTCAACTTTTCAGCCAGTTTCAGTATTCACTCACTGGAATGCCACAAAAATGCAGTTTCCCAAGTTCTATCTTTTTTTTCCATGTTTTTTTTCTTTTTAATGTAATTTCAACACTTTTTTGTTGCTTTTCTGCATATTTTTTGTTCTTTCTATTTGTGGCATTCTGTATATTCTTTTGTTTGTGCATTGTGTTTGTGACATTTCATCCTTCGTTACTTTAATTGTTCAGACAAAAGACGGCAGCAGAGCAGAGAATCAGTCTAGAAATGTGTGAAAACTACAGATGAAATAAGTGTGTTTTTGTTTTCTGCAGCTGTTCACAGCTTTTTAATTTCATCTGAGGTTAGTGAGCCTGATGAGCTTCGTTGTGTTCCCCCCACGCAGGGTTCTGCAGCGCCTCCTCCCCCCACGCTCTGATGGAGCTCCATGAATTCTCCTTATTGCTGTTTAATGGAGATGGTACCCAAACAAATGAGCAGCCTTCTCCTGGCTCAGCACCGCAGCTCCTCATTAATCCCGACGCTGAGACGCTGATGGCATTAATTTCTTCAGACCAGCCGATGTTTTTACCTCGACAACGAAACAGAATCAGCCGAGGCAAAAACACAAGCTGAAGGTAAACGGAGTTCATGTCACACCTGGTTTATTTCTCTCCTTTTCTTCTTGGAAATGCTGCAGCACCTGCCTGCAGAGAAACATGATGTCTTGGTTTAAAGCAGAAATAAAAACAAACTTTATATCGTTTTCCACCAACGTCAATCTGTAATAATTAACATTCAGCAGCAACACAAGGTGAAGGTTTTACCTGAGCTTATCTGTGGTGGTGCTTTTCTAATCAAAGAGTCGAGAGTTCAATCCCCAGTCCTGCATTGAGCCGCAGTGCCCTCGAGCAAAACACTGGGAATAAAATAATAAATGGCCTGAACTTGAATCGCGCTTTATCAAGTCCGGTCAGACCAAAGGTAACAGAAGGCTAGCTAAAGGTAAAACATGCTAACCAAAGGTAACAGAAGGCTAGCTAAAGGTAAAACATGCTAACCAAAGGTAACAGAAGGCTAGCTAAAACTGCTGAACAGTGAGCTAAAGATGAAAAAGGCAGCTAAAAGTTGCAAAAAGCTCTCTGTAGGTAACAAAAGATAGCTAAAAGTAACTAAGTGCTAGCCAAAATACTAAACAGCCAGCTAAAGATATCAAAAGGAAACTAACAGTAACAGGGGCTAGTGGTAGGTAACAAAAAGCAGCTAAAAGTAAAAGGCTAGCTAACTTACAAAAGTCAGGTAATGACAACAAAAAGCTAGCTAAAATGTAGCAAAAGGCAAGCTAAAAGTTAAAATAATAAAAGGCTAGTTAAACGTAACAAGAGTAGGTAAACGTTAAAGGTTCAAAGTTTTGCCAAAAGCTGAAAGTGGTAAACGGCTAACTAAAAGTAACAAAAAGCTTGCTAAAAGGAACTAAGTTCTTACTAGAAGCTACAAAAATAGTACAACACAAGAAGACTGAACCAGAGCCAGCAGCTGAAGCCGACTTCAAAGAAAACAATGTTTTTGTTAGAATTTAAGAGAGAATTCATTTCTGAGGGGAACATATTTGTAAATAGTTTAAATTAAAATGTCACAATATCCAGCTGAAGGTTTTGATGTATGAGGTCTGAAACTGTAAAACAATGTAAGAAGAAACACTTTAAAACAATAATGTGATGAGTCAGTGTGTGAATGCTGAGTCATTCTTCAGACAAATGTTACTTTCTGCACTGCAGCAGTTAAAATCTTATAATTGGTCTGTTTTGAGCAGTGTTCAAGGTTTAGCAGAGAAAGTGAAATCTTAATGACTGTGGAGGTGATGGATGGTTCTGAAATGACCCGAGTCAAGCAGAACTTCCTGATCCACTTCCTCCACGGCTCGGGTCACTGTGGTAATTAAATGTGACTCTGCCTGCAGCTCTGTGGGAGTCTCCTCCTCCTCCTCTCAGTCAGGGAGCGTTGGATCTCCCCTCCAGGGCCGGACCGATCTGCAGGGTGTCAGCTGGTCTGACGGGTCTCGGAGAACTCAGGTCTACTTTAGAGGCCTCTTTATTTCCTCCCCGGTTCAGGTCCATATGATTAGACACCCGTTTGACTGAGCGCCGACTCTTTGTTTGTGGAGCTGATTTGCATCTTTGCATGTTTTTACAGCTTCCTGATGGATGTTTTTGCTGGTTTACGCAGGATGATTTCTCAGCGTGAACGCCGGCGCCGTGTCGCTGCCTCGTCTTTCACAGATGAGGCAGACTCTTCAGTTGGCATATTTATCGCACGGCAGTGTCACCTCCTGCCAATAATTTCACGTTTTGCGTGAGAAGCGTTGTAATATTCATGAAATGAGCGCCTCTGAGTGGTTTGAAGGAGTGGAATCTGGAGAGCGGTGATGACCCTCACTCTCCACGACGATCGTTCTGATCTGCTTTATCTGGAAACATTCCTCATTGATGTCCTCAGTTTTATCAATCTGTGTTTGCAGAGCAGACATGAGGCCGATGTTATAAAAGGTGTTTGTTAGTAAAATATTGTGTGAACCATTGGACAGATGCTGAGCCAAACAGAGCACACATAAGATATCAAAGGAAATGTCCCAAACTTACTTTTTTAATCAAAAATTTCCAACAAAAGCAGCTTTTACATATTTTCTGCTGAGACTAGCTGTCTTTTCCTCTTCTGTGAATGTTTTTAAACATCAGCTGGGATCATTTATTTGCAGCTGAATGATGTTTTAGTCTGTAATATTTTAGAATATTTTGTTTGTTTGCATTTTAAAATGCGCTACATGTTATCCTTTACATTAGAGTTTGTCTTGTAAAAACTTGACAGTGATAATTAATGCAGTGATCCTCTCCTGTTAGTGTAATATTTCCTCCTGACCTTTAAAAACTTCATTTCCTGTTTGGCCGGAACAGTTTGTGGATAAATGTCAGAGCTGAGTGATCGACATTTGAAAAGGCTGAGGACAGACATGACTGTAAGATAATTAAAATATGGAAATGTTTCATTATTAGGCAGCACGTTGTGGCATCGTTCTTCATCCTCCTTTATTTTCCTGACAGAACAAAGAGAACATCCGTTTTTCACTTTGTTGCAGTTTTCTGATCCTTTATTTTCATTTTTAGTATCTGTTCTGCTCCTTTTACCCTTTAGCTACTATTTTGCTGCTATTCGCTATGGTACTGCTTATTTCAGCTTATGGTTTGCTTGTTTTAGCTGTTTTTTTCTTATTTTCCCCCATCTCTTGTTGATTTTTGCATGTGTTGCTGTTATTCACATGTCCTTTGTTAATTTTCACCTGTGTCTCACAGAGATTTGCCTGTGCCTTGAAGATTTTTGTAATTTACTTGCAGATTTTTTTTCTTGTCTCTTGCTAATTTTCGTGTTTCACTTGCTGATTTTTGCTTGTCTTGCTGATTTCCTCCAAGGTCTTGCTGATTCTTCAATGCTCTGAGGAGAAAAAGCGGTTCACTTTGGAGTAAACTAACTGGATGTTTGTAGTGATTACAAACAGAAACAATAGATCTATAGATTTGTTTTTGTGTACAGTGGCCTGAGACGTTTGTTGTGACTCAATGCTATATAAATAAACTGAATTGAAACTAAGGAAAAAAGTGATCCAGGTCTGAAGAACCTCTGCAGAACTGCTGATTCAGACCACTTTAAAAGATTACAGGTACGTCGGGCTGCGTGGGAGGAAAATATAAATAAACGAGGAGTGCATCAGGACTTTTGCACAGCGCTGCAGTGACGTTATCGATCTGGTGAGGATAATGAGACGACTCCCATGAGAAACACGTGCGCTGCTCAGCATCAGCAGTTTGTTAGAGGCAGAGGATTGAGAGGTTGACGCTCTGATAAATGTCTCGTCACCCGGGGGGCCACACTTAATAAACATTTTATTAGCTCCCGCTAACGGCCCCGCAGACCATCAAAGACCTGCTTGTTTGACATTCGGGTGCATTCGACTGATTGGCAATTTATCATGTTGCTCAGTGCTCAACAAGGCTGCCCTTTGATTCATAATTCATCCTCCTCTCCACGTGTTTCCTCTTTCAGAAATTATGGCTGAAATTGCTTTGGAGAAACTGTAACGTCATAAAGAACTTGGTGAGTTTCAAACCTGATACTAAATACATGAATGTGCAGAACTTAAATATCAAGGAGTGAATTGATTTGGCTGCAGTTGACCTCGACAGGTGGTTCACCTGTGTGGAGGTGTTTCTGCTGCTCTTTCACTCGACCACCAGTGAGCTCCCCTCTAGGTCTGGCTTCAGGGAGGTGCACTGGTTTCCTGAGTCCTTTTGGTCCATGGCAGACCAACTTCCCAGACAGCATAGACTCCAGGACCTCAGGGGTACTCTGACCCCTCCACCACGTTAGGGTAGTGATTCACTGAAGAACCCAGAACCGATTCAAATTAATTTTATCCTTAACACCTTGGGGTACCCCAGGTGGATGTGGAGAGGGTCTCTGGGGCAAAAGGGAGGTCTGAGTTTCTCTCTGGGACCTGCTACCTTCACAACCCGAATACAGTTAAGAGGTAGAAGATGGAGTTGGACAGTGGTGGGCACAACTAACCAAAATATTAGCTTTGCTAACATGCAATCTGCTAGCTAAAGAGTTAGCTTCCCTAGCACTAAATAGCGAAAGCTAAAATTTAAGTAATGATTATCTTTCCCTGCAACATACCAAGAAAACAGAAACTCTGGCTCACCTAGCGCACATTTTAGATCGAACACAATCACCTTTTGTTCATCTAACCCCAACAGGAAGTGCTTCTGATAAGAACTAAGCTAGTTGGTTCGCTAATGTTTCCTAACGTTAACAAAAACCTTAATGAGCTAAACAAAAAGTTAGTTTGCTATTAGCTATTAGCTGACTAGCTAAACTCTGCCCACCACTGGAGTTAGAGAATTGGGTTTGAGTTCCCTCCTGATTGTGGGGTCTATATCAGGGCTATTCAACTGGCAGCCCGCGGGCCACATCCGGTCCTCGTGTGATCAGAGTTCGACCCACCAATTGGTCCATTCATCTGTTAAGCCTAAACCCCCTATAAGTTCGTTTAGTTCGACATAGACATGTGTGGTATCTACAGAAACGTCAGAATCTTGGCTAGAAGCTGGTAAAAACATTTATATGAACATCTGAGACAGTTAAAACTACAAGCAGTTGAAGATAAAACTATGAAAGTGAAAATAAAATTGGTTTAAAATTTGAATATTTGTGTTAAATAGGAGGCCTAAATGTGTTATTTTGTTTTTGATGTTTTATTATCACTACTTTTATTACATAGCGTTCTGTATGTGGTGTTCATGATTAAATGCAGCAAAATTAACTATTTTAAAGGTAACAGATCTTTTATAATATTTGGTTTATTTATATAATGACTAATTGCTGGATGTTGCCCCCGGAGCATTTTAGTTGAATAGCTCTGGTCTACATTATACAACTAAACATCAGAAATCCTGATGTAGAAAGTCGAGGAAAACGGACGAGTTTTAGGGATTAAAAACAGAAAAAAATAGTTGTTTTTCAGGTTTAACCAAAACAAACGTAGCTTCAATTTAAGACCATCTTAGTTTAAATGCACTCCTTTAAAACTGACTCTGTTTAACCCTTTGATGGATGTTCCACACCTGCTGAACGAGCACACAGACCAGGATAAATAACAGAAACTCATAATTAAACGTCTTATTGGATCAACTCAAAATGCCAAAGAAAACTATAAATACCAGATTAACACCCGCCCACGATCCAGCACACAAACTTTCAGCCGAGCTTTTCTCTTTTACCCCCGAGTGAGTGGGCTGGTGCAGAGTCTGAGATCATCCCGCCGAGCTGCACATTTTTAATAATAACAGTTTTATATTTACGTCCCGGTGGTTCGCAGAGATAACGGTGGGAAGTGAGGGGGCATAACTCAGGTGGCGTTTGCTTCAGGGGGGAAAGGGAAACACGGCCCTCTATCGTTTGTCATCCGTCCTGTTTGCCTCCCTTCAAGACACTTTCCCTCACCTCCTCCCACTCAGCGATGCTCCATCACGCTCCGTCACAGGAGCCACGCCGCGGACACCATGTTGCATTGCCTGCAGCCGTCTTTAATGAAGAGCTCTTATCTGAGCTGTGCACTTCACCGACGCTTGCATTCACCCCAACCATAGAGGAAGTGCAGCTTCACCAACCATCCCTACCTGAGCTTTTGTTTTTGTGTTGAAATCCTGAGCCCCGCTCGTCCAGAGACGGATTCACTGCTTCTGATCTGGTCCTGGTTGTCTGTTTGAGAAGTGACTCCATTATAAAGATGTTTACAGACGTTTGTCCAGTGAGGATGGAAGCATCACCTCCATCTCTCAGCTGGAACACCGTCACAGAAACAGACTTTAAAGTGTTCCTTCATGACAGAAGAGTCTGGTTCTTATGAACCGTTTGTGGTTGACTCTGCTAATTACCACACAGACTCTAAGCTGGTAATCTGCTCTAAAGAAAGGCTCAAATTCCAACGTTTAATGGGAAAACTAATTCAGTAATCCAGGTTTTATTCCTCCTACTCAGTTATTTCATTTTGATTTTGTCACCAATAAACTTTAATCGTGTTCTGAAATGATGAGAGGAAATTTAAAAATGAGCTACAAAGTATAGAACGTTGTCACCAACACCTGGTGGAGCAGCTTTTTACTGTCGATACATGGTTATTTTAAAAATATGTTGTTTAACCTAAACCTTAAAGAGATTAACCTGAACTGAAGGATTTTAAATGTCAGGAGCAGTGAGGACAGCAGGACATGTTAGACTGTTACAGGACATATAGGAGGACAGCAGGACAGGTTAGACTGTTACAGGACATATATGAGGACAGCAGGACAGGTTAGACTGTTACAGGACATATAGGAGGACAGCAGGACAGGTTAGACTGTTACAGGACATATAGGAGGACAGCAGGACAGGTTAGACTGTTACAGGACATATATGAGGACAGCAGGACAGGTTAGACTGTTACAGGACATATATGAGGACAGCAGGACAGGTTAGACTGTTACAGGACATGCGTGAGGACACTTTTGACAAATCAGTAAATCATTGAATCCGTAAATGAATGAATCAGTAAATCGTTAAATCAGTGAATCAGTAAATCAATGAATCAGTAAATCAATGAATCGGTAAATCATTAAATCAGTGAATCAGTAAATTGCTAAGTCAGTGAATCAGTAAATCAATGAATCAGTAAATCAATGAATCCGTAAATCAATGAATCAGTAAATTTGAGTCAGTAAATCAATGAATCAATAAATCATCAAATCAATGAATCAGTAAATTGGTAAGTCAGTGAATCAGTAAATCAATGAATCAGTAAATCAATGAATCGGTAAATCATTAAATCAGTAAATCAGTGAATCCGTAAATCAATGAATCAGTAAATTTGAGTCAGTAAATCAATGAATCAATAAATCATCAAATCAATGACTCAGTAAATAATTAAATCAGTGAATCATTAAATCAGAAAACCTTTCAATAAAACTTGTCATTTACTGTAAAGCTGTAAGTTTGGGGTCTTCAGAGTACACACGCTGGAGATAATCGAGTCCATCTTGTAATTTTATGGCTGGTGTTCCTGATTACATACATCCATTTAAACCATCGTGAATACCAAAAAGATGAGAATTTCTGCATGGATGAACTGTCTGAGTAGTAAATTCATGAGTTCATCATTGAAACCATGGAAGTTCAGATGTAAGACGACAAAAAACAAGAATACTGGAGAGATCCGGCACTAAAGCAGCGGAACTAACTGATTTAATCTAATTAAACCAATAGATAAAAACTAAAACCAAAGTAGAAAAATCATTTTGTGACATTTAATAACACGGTCCATTACATTAACAAATGTTCATCTGATAAACTGACATTCATTAATGTTTCATGTGACTCCAGCGGACAAAACAAAATAAAACCGGAGATAAATGATGCGCACTCAGGGGGTCTCCCAGTGAGAAGTGCAGGGGCTGGCCAAGGTGTGAGCTCACCTGCTGTCTGATGGAGTGCAGGATAAGGTCTGTTTACCAGAACATCCACGGCTCTCCACGGGCCGGCCTGAATAAATGATGAGAGTGTGGGAGTGAGGAGAACCCCCGGTACCGACCGCAAGGTTCTGCTGTCAGCTCAGCCATCAATCACTTCCTGTTTCCCTCCTCTGGATAAAATAACAGCTGAGGCTCGTCCTGAGGGAAGAAGCTCAAACTTTACCTGGGAATAAAACTGATTTAAAATGTAGTAAAATTTAAAACAAATCATCCGAGAAAAGTAGCTGCAAATAACTGAACTGTTGTATTTTATATCAGGTAGTTTAAAAAATTAAAAATAAATTTAACCTGTGTCTAAAACAAGCTCTGACCACAAGATTTTAGTTAACAAAACAACACTTGTGGTTAGCCTGAAGCTAATGAGATTTGAGCTAACAAAACACTTGGGGTTAGCCAGAAGCTAATGAGATTTTAGCTAACAAAACACTTGTGGTTAGCCAGAAGCTAACAAGATTTTAATTAACAAAAGAACACTTGTGGTTGGCCTGAAGCTAACATAATTTGAGCTAACAAAAGCACGTTTATGGTTAGCCCGCAGCTAATAAGATTTTAAAGAAAGAACACTTGTGGTTAGCCTGAAGCTAATGAGATTTTAGCTAACAAAAGCACACTTGTGGTTAGCCTGAAGCTAACATAATTTGAGCTAACAAAAGAACATTTGTGGTTAGCCCGAAGCTAACGAGATTTTAGCTAACAAAAGAACACTTGTGGTTTAAGCTAATAAAATGACATATGTGCTTAGCACGTAGCTACAAGGGTTTGAGCTAACAGAATGACACCTGTGGTTAGCCCATAGCTAACAAATTTGAGCTAATGAATTGACGTCTGTGGTTACAAATGGTTTGCAGCTGAAAACATCTAACTTTTAAGCTTCATCATTTTGTAGAAAAGCATTTGAAGAAAAATAAGAGAAAAACATAAAAAAACAGATGTTGACGTCTCCGAGATGAGACGGATCACTTTGACCACCTTCAGTTTTTATTGAAAGTGTTTGTCTCTGTCAGCACTGCAGTGAATATTATGGTCTGGAAGAGGAAGAGGAGGAGGACACCCTGGGCTGCTAACAACAAGTATTTATTACTGTTAATAACGGTAATGAAGGTGCAGTGCTCTTATCTATAAATAATGCATCACCTCTGGTAAATTAGACTCTCTGTGGTGCTGAATACTTAAATATCTGCATGTGTGTGAGATTTAACCCTCCTGTTGATTATTTAATCATCTTTCTTGTTGATACAATAATTGTACTTTCCTGACAGAACAGTGTTTTTAAGATAAAAAGTTAGCGTGACGTGAACCAGGACACCTGGGGAGCATTCAGTAATTAAACTTTAAAAGCACACAGATTAGGTTAATCTGTCCAATCTTTCCATCGAAAGCTTTAATTAATCAGCTGCTTTGATCAAATGACTGATGATTCATTAAAAAATAAGATGATGATTTTTATCATCACAGTATTTTTAATCTAATGGTGATTTCAGAATCTACTGATGCAGAAGAGAAGTAATCTTCACAAATCCTCGTAGCCTGGAGAGGATTTTGGTAAAAAAAGAATTAAAAATACAAATGGACAATATTTAAAATTATTATTAATACACTGAGCAGTTTCCATTGATGTTTGGAGGAGACAGACGGGACGTGTAGGGTCATGAGAGGACAGATGTTGGTCCCTACATATCTCTGAGATCTTATTGGTCACTTCAACCCGAGGACAGCAGTGTGGTTAATTTCCGTAAAACGCTATAAACAAAGTTTTTAATTTCAAAGATTTCTAGAATTTTCATCTCAACTACTAATAAAAAATTCCCGCTCTTTCCAGGTGTGAATCTGATGAACTGCTGGATTAAACCCTGGGGGATGACCTGAAGGGATCAGGTGAGTTCTAGGTCCACCGTCATTGTGGACCTAGACTCTGTGTTGCAGGCCAAGAATCCTTCATGAATCATTTGCAGCGTTCGTTACAGCGTGCAGGAAGCTGCCTGCCGAGTGAAACAAAACAACTTCTAATTGTCTCAGGATGACAGATGAGGCGCCGCGCCGCTCCGTCCTCCATCTTGTTAGTCGGCGTCCCACATTAAGCAACTTTATTGCTTTTTCAACTCGCTCCGTCTCCGGCTGTGTAGAGCCATGGAGACTAAAAATGGGTTTTTCATGAGTGCTTTTCTCTTTGTGGCTCATCTCTGTAGAAACTAAAGCAGCTTTGGCTGTTTATTTAGGAGGTGTGAGCAGTCAGTGTCTTACCTGCAGCAGATAGGATACTAAAACTAGAGACGCATTTTATGTAGAGTAAAAAAACAGTGTGAACTCTGAGAGCTGACTGCTAGAATTTTCTGAACGAGTTAAAACTGAACTAAAGCTAAAAATAACAAAACATGAACTAAAAACTAACAGTAGCCTAAAGTAACAAAAGGCTAGCTTTAAGCTAAATGTAGCAGATGTTAGCTAAAAGTAGCAAATCAGAAGCTTGTAGTAAAATAATGTAAAATGACAGCTAAGAGCTAAAAGTAGAGAAGGGTTAGCTCTGATTACCAAATGTTTGCTGAAAGCAGAACTATTAATAGCTAGAAGCTAAAGTAGCAAAATAATAAATGCTAAAGAAGAAAAATTATATCCAGAAGCTACAGTTGCACAAATCATAGCTAGACATTAAAGTATCGATAGGGTAGTTGAAAATAAAGACTTACTAGAAGCTAAAAAGCAGTAAATTTTAGCCAATAAGTAAAATTGATAGTTTGCTGGAGAAGATTTAAAAAAAAGAACAGAAGAAATCTGAATATATTTTATGGGTAAATGTCTGTAAAACAGGAAACAGGAAGAACCTCACGACCTTTGACCCCAACAGAAAGAACTGATGGAGAAACAAGAAATAACTGAACTGTTTCTAATCTGCTTTTTGTTTTTAATAATCTGATGGTTCTTCAGCTTCATGTTTTTATTTATCTTCTCATGAAGCCTGCAGGAGCTGCAGCTGCTGGTTCTGATCCGAGTCATGTTCCTTTAGCTGCTGGTTCCTGGTCTGTTTAGAAAAAAGACTGAAGCTTCTTCTGATCGGAACCTGAGGACCAGAGACCCTCATCTGAGGGTCTGCTGAGCTTCTTAAATGTTTTTTGGATGAATTCCTCTCTCTCTCTCTCTCCCTCACACACACACACACACACACACACACACACACACACCCTCACACACACACATACACCTGTTAATGACAGAAGGACCCTGTGTGGACGTGGTCCCAGGAGCAGATGAGTTTACCTCAGCAGGAAGGTGATGGTGAAAGAAATGAAGCTCTGATGATTCTGAGCTGCAGGAGGAAAACCAGGAGGTCCTCTGAGGTCACGATGCAAAACTCACTGTCCTGTGACCAAACAAAACACTCAGCTGCATTATTACAGCTGTTATAAACTGTTACAGTCCGTGTGTTTGATCACAGGACCTGATGGAAACTTTATCTTTAGCTTGATGTTTTTGTTTTTAGCATCTTTTCACTGTCTCTTTGTTTTTGCTTTGAGCCTTCTACTGTTTTTTTTCTCACACCTGTTTTGCCACTTTCTCCTTCATGTAGCTTTTAGCTAAGTGTTTGCTATTTTGTCTTTCAACTAATGTGATGGTATTTAGCTACATTTAGCTTAAAGCTAGCATTTTGTAACTTCCAGCTTGTACAAAGTGTTTTGCTTCATTTAGCTTCTAAGTTTCAGCTTCTTCGTGAGTCTTTCAGCATGTTCTCAGAAAACATTTTTCTAATTTTAGCTGCTTTTCTTTCATATCAGGCAATTAAAAGTGTCTTCGGTTAATTAGAGCAATACCAGAAAGCAGCTGAAGCACATTACAGGGTCCCCACCTGTCCTGGAAAACCTGGAATTTTCAAATAAAGGCAATTTAATTTTTTTTGTGGTGTGTGTTTTCACACAAGTTGCAGAAGGTTCAAAACTTTTCAGTGACAACAACATGAATATGTTTTCTATACTCCATCGGAAGGTGGTGGTAA
>JARVJO010000061.1:3642628-3668484 GCA_031762555.1 Cynodonichthys magdalenae
ACTTTTACATGTTCACCATAGTTCAATTTGGTGGAGTTAGTCTTTCAGTCATACACTTTTCTTTCTGAACCTGTTGTGCGTAAGTCCTGGAAAATTATATGGAAGGTCATGGAAAGTCCTGGAAAAGTACTGGAATTTTTTTTCCCAAAAACCAGTGGGGACCCTGACATTAGCATTTATTATTATTTAGCTTATTTTGTTTTCCTTCTTATTTTTCTTCTCCAGAGCAAAGGAATAGAAGCCAAACTCTGTTCCTGCTGAAAGGAATTCTCTTACAGCCGAAACCTACAACTGCAGCTGAGAGTTCTTTAAAATCTCATTTCGGCTGTGAGGTGAGCGAACCCCTAAAAACAACGACCCGTGAAATCAGGGAGCCGAAAAGTGTCTCCGGGGGGCCCCGCCTCATCACGACGAGCGGGAAAAAGGTCATAAAGGCTGTGAGACGGAGAGGACAGTCAGGTAGAAAACGCCCCAGTGCATGCTGGGATTTCTGCCTCCATATGAAAGAAAACATGTTTTTCTGACGAACCTCGTCGTGACTAAAAAGATGTAAATCTTCGGCTGTGGTTCCACAACAAAGACTAAAGAGGGACGAGTCCCGCTGCGCTGACGACTCCAGCAGCTATTTTCTCTTCAAAGCAAATAGAACTAAATTGATTCTTTCCCGTCTTCCGCCAAGCTTCAAAGAGTCCGCTTCTCTCCGAGGTCCAGAACCAGAGCCGGTCCAAACCCCGCCCCCATCCCCCGTGTTGGGGGTCTGATCCAGTTCCCTGCTGAACCGGGACTTCATTAGTCTCTCTGAAAGACAATAAGTCCAATCTGTCTGAAGCTGAAGATCAATTATCTGCTGGTTCTTAACCAGATTTTCATTTTCTAACAACAGCTAAAGAAACCAAAACAACACTTTTTATAGTTCCGCCATTCTGAAGAAAAGTTCTTTTACAAATACAGACAACAAGCCGAATGGCAGCTGAAGTTTTAGTTCTTAAAACATCAGAACAAGAGCTAAACTTAGCAAAGGGTAAAATCTCAAATTGGCAATACAGAAAACAGTAGCTAAAAAGCTAAAACCAGTACGACCTGAGTTAAAAGCTAAACTTGGTTAATCAGTTGATCAAAACCAAAATTTGCTAAACGATAAATGAAAGTTAACTTTATTAGTAGCTAAAGGATAAAAACCAGTGCAGGGTACAGTTAAAAGCTACAATTAGCAACACTGTAGCTTAAAAGCTAAAACCATCAGAAAGATGGCTGAAAGTTGAAACCAGCAAAACATTGACTAAAGACCAAACTAGCTGAAAAGTAGCTAAAGGAAAAAAACTTCAAAACAATAGCTTATAACTTTAAAATTAGAGCAGTAGACAGAAAGTTGTTCCATAAACATCTGCTTACAGACAGGAAGTTCCATAAACATCTGGTTACAGACAGGAAGTTGTTCCGTAAACATCTGCTTACAGACAGGAAGTTCTGTAAACATCTGCTTATAAACAGGAAGTTGTTCCATAAACATCTGCTTACAGACAGGAAGTTGTTCCGTAAACATCTGCGGACAGACAGGAAGTTTTGTAAACATCTGAGGACAGACAGGAAGTTCTGTAAACATCTGCGGACAGACAGGAAGTTCTGTAAACATCTGCTTACAAACAGGAAGTTCCGTAAACATCTGGTTAAAGACAGGAAGTTCTGTAAACATCTGCTTACAAACAGGAAGTTCTGTAAACATCTGGTTAAAGACAGGAAGTTGTTCCATAAACATCTGCTTACAGACAGGAAGTTGTTCCGTAAACATCTGCGGACAGACAGGAAGTTCTGTAAACATCTGCAGACAGACAGGAAGTTGTTCTGTAAACATCTGAGGACAGACAGGAAGTTCTGTAAACATCTGCAGACAGACAGGAAGTCCACCTGGATGAGCTCGTTAGATTCTGCTAATGGCTAACAATTTGCTGCCTTTAATTAGCTCGGCTGCAGAATCACAGTTAACCTTTCGGCTGATCCACCTGAGGACACTCTGCTGCACTCAGCTTCTTCACAATAAAAGCTGAAGAAGCGCAGGGTTCTGCAGGTTCTGTTACCTCATCATGTGTTCATATTGTTCTGTCTGGTTCTTCAGAGCAGAAGGTGTCTCAACCAGATGTTTTATTTTCATCCATCAGGTGTGAAAGACTACACGATGAAACAGGTTTCCTGTAGAAGCACTGAGAAGCTTCTGTCAGCTTCAGACTCCAGCCACCGTTAAAAGTTCTAATAAAATCCTGTTTCTGCTGTAAAATAATCTGTGCCAGGTGAGATTTCTGCCTGAGGAAAATGTATTTTTGCAGAACTCACTGTACCCTGACTTTTTTATCTTATCTGAAAAAAAAACTTACAATTTATCTGTAGAAAACAAGATTACAGTTGTGCTGAATGGATGCCCTGTGTTTGAAACTATTTAAATTACCTCAGTTTGCAGAACAAGCTCATTCTTTACTAGACTAACAGCTAACCGGAGCTAACGGTAAGAACTGAAGTCTTAAAATGACTCCAATCTGTTAGAATTCACCAGAGCTTAACCTTTTTCATTTTTAGCAGTTTTTTGTAACTTGCAAGAGCTAGCATCAACAGCTCGCTGTAGCACATCCTGGTGGAGCATCATATTTATTTAACCATCTAAAACACTTAACAGTGATTAAATATATATTTCTAAGATGATTTCATCATCTCAATATTTCTCTGAAGTTGTCAGAATAAAGAACAAAAAAAATTATTAAATAGAAAATATAAATTCTTTGTTAAAACATAACCACAAAAAAACAAAGAAACAGGAAGTTTTCAAACCCTTAACGAGCAGAAAGGACCCAGGTGTTTCTGATTGGAACCCTCAGGCCAGGTGTGTTTGTTCCTGAGTGACAACATGAGTGGAGTCAGAGGTAAGAGCTGCTTCAACTCTTTAACATGTTATTTACATGTTGCAACCTTTAACATGAGAAAAACTGGACCAACATTACTGCAAATGTTATTTATTAAACCTGGTGTGTGAACAGTCAGGATGTTTTTTAGGTTTCTCTGTGGTTTGGTTAAAATGGATTTTACATGAATCCATGATTATCTGTAAAAGACAATATTTGATAAACATTCACTTCAACTGTAAAACAAAGAATGTAAAAATACTGTTTAGTTTTTATAAATTAAAAACTTATATATTGTCAGATGGACGGCAACATTTTATTAATGCCACAAAGCATACAGACAGTTTTTTCGGTGCGAGCTCTTATCGACCCTGAAGGTTTATCTTGGATAATATCTGACAGCTAACTGTTAGCAGACTGATTAGCTTCTGCTAAATTAGGTTTTTCAAACTTTAGTCTGCTAACAAGCTAACACCAACAGGTTTCCAGTCTTCAGTTTGAAGGAGACTATGATGGATTCTCATATTAGCTATTAGCTGCCAGTGTTAGCTTCTGCTGTTTTTTATGTTTAGCATTAGCAAAACTATAAATTTAGTGGATTGAGTTTTTTTAGAGGTTAGTGATTTTAACTTTTTTTTTTTTTTTTTTTACAATCATTGTGTTTGCTCAGTTGGATTAGCTGTGGCTATTTTAATTGGGTTAATGTCCACTCAACATTACTCTGTTTCTTTATAATCTGTTTTATGAGATATTTTGCTAACAAACATGAAATTCCATGGTTGCCCTCTCATCACCAACACGCTGATAGAAAAAGTTATTTTTGTGCAAATTAAAAACAAAAATATAAATAAAATGAGTGGTTTAATGCTTTGTGAATAACTAATTAAAAGGTAAATATTTTATGGGTTTTATTCTTTATTTTCATCTCTTTGTTGGGTTTTGCCCCCTTGCCCCTGAACTTCCGGTTTCCGCCCCTGGATTCCTCCGCTCCTGTCAGATTCTGCCGCGCGCTCCAGCAGCTCTCAGAACCGAACCCAGGCTCTCCGATCACCCGAACCTGTGTGGTTCTGATCCCCGGACCTGTCGGGTTCTCCCTCACGGATTCATTTGTTTGTTTCCCCCCTCTCTTCAGCTCGGTTCCGCGCGGCTCGGATCGGAGGAACACTTTGGGTCCGAAAATGAACCAAACGGCCAGCGTGTCCCACCAGGTGAAGTGCCAGTCCACCAAAACCATCAAGGTAAGCGCTGGTTCTGGGTCTGCTGGGTTTCAGTGTAAACTGTGTGGAGAGCAGCGGCGGCTCTGATCCAAACTTCGGTGCGGGTTCTAGTGACACGCGCATTGACGCACGGTCAGATGGTCCCGAACCTTTGGGTCCGGGATGGAACTGGGCAGGACTCGAGTCTGAGCCGGGTTTTTATGTGGATCCGGATCTCCAGCAGGCTGGAGCTCCAGTTGGTGCAGTGGAGACATTTCATTCATATCACGTCCTGTCCTTCAGAACCGAACCCGAACCGCACGGGTTTGGACCGCAGGAACATCTGTAAACATCTGTCCTGCAGGTGCTGAACTTCTCTGGTCCAGATGTCTGCAGACCTGGTCTCAGGAGGGAATCCATCAGGTTCAGAGTGAAGGAAGCGGGTAGAGGGTTCTGGTTCTGACCCAGAACCGTGTGTGAAGGGACAGTATGTGGGTTCGGCTGCAGGTTCTGATGAACCTGGAGGAGTTGCTCTTGTTGGAAACATCAGGATCCAGAGGTTCTGGTTCTGGTGTCATCTCGACCCAAAATGGAAGGAGAATTCTGTCAGATCAGCTGATTTACCTGTTTTATTATGTTTCTTCTGGTTCAGTTGCTGCAGATTGTTTCCTGGTTTCATTAGGTTTCAACTTGTGGCTCCTGGGCCACCTGAGGTCCTTTAGTTCCTCTGCAGCGGCCCTTTGAGGCTTTGACCAAACAAAAGAAATGAATAACTGCTGAACAATGTTTTGTTCCTAAAAGGGTTTAAAAATGTGTCTCGAGTAATGCAGATGGAATAATTTTGTAAATTTAAAATAACAAGATTTAAAAAAATAAAAATTAAAAATTAAAGTCCTAAAGACGACCTAAAGAACTGATCCTGTATGTTACTGGGTATGTGAGAACTTTAAATGGATCACGTTGGCTATTCTACTCAGAGTTGTGTAATGTACAATTTTCACTAATTGGGTAATTTGGTTACAGCTGATAATGTTAGCTCAAGAGGTAACACAAACAAAATATTACTGCTGTAAGTATATATATAGCATTAGCTCGAGAGCTAACACAAACAAAATATTACTGCTGTAAGTATATATAGCATTAGCTCTCGAGCTAATATTATTAGCTCAAGAGCTAACAAAAACAGTACTACTAATATAAGTGTATATATAACATTAGCTTCTGGGCTAATAATGTTAGCTCATACGCTAACAGACACAGTATTACTAATATAAATATCTAAGGCATTAGCTCCCGAGCTAACATATACCTCCGATGCGTCCTTCCTTTGCCCTGAATTGAGGGACTGGTCCGATGGATCCTTCCCGGCCCACCATATCCCATAAGGCATTGCGGGACGACCGGAGATTTTTTTTCTGCTAGTAATGGCGGATGAAGCAAGTGAAAGGAATAAGTTACAGTATAAAAATAGAAATTTCAAGCAGTTGTGTTGGTAAGGATTTTGTAATTTGTATAGACATGTTTTTAAATATTTTTGTCAGAAAAAAACCCCGATCTGGTTTAGATAAATTAACATACATCTACAGTGGGTCCATTAGTTCTTCAAATATTGTCTTCAATATAATTTTATTGTTTTGTGACTTTAATAATGCCAGTACATTGATATTTTTATAATTTTGATCTAATTTTGCATTTGTTTAGCATCATCATGGTTGCTAGGCGACCAGACATTCGCCGGGTAAGGGCGGGAATAAAGCCGAAGGCTAGACCGTCCAAATTCACAGCGACTTTTTCCGGTCTACCGGCCCACCTGGACTGTTTTGGACACAGCCATAGTAATGTTAGCTCACAAGCTAACGATATGTATGTGTGTTTGTGTAGATGGTGTCCATGTTGTGGACATAGCCTCAAAGATAGCTCTCCTGCTCGTTACCTGCCGGGGTAATCAGATATTTAATTTTCTCTTTCGTTTCTGAAACACGTGTTCTGACACTTGACTCATCCTGTAGCTTTAAAAAGTGTAACTATGAGCTAAATTTCACTTCTGCATCTTAGAAAATGTACAAAAGGTTTGTGTGTAGAATGTAGCTCTGGTGCTTCAACATTTTTAGTAAAAACACATTTTTTTTAAGTATTTCTTAAAATAAATTTCACATTTAAAATTGAGCAAATAGGTAAACTGTGAAATGGTAAAAAACAGATTATGTACATCCTGCCTGGTCTTTTAAATAGTTCCTACTCTTGAAAATAAAACTTCCTCACAGCACGTCTCATTTATTTATTTATTTTAGATTTATTTATTTTATTTGGGTAACTGTGTTCTCACTCTGTACTGTACTCAGACAAATCATCCCAGCAGTAAACAAGGTTTGAGGCGTCAAACAGCCGGAGGCTCCGGTTGCAGCTCAGCGTGTCGCCTTCGGCTCCCGGTGAACCTGTCTGAGAGATGAGTGAAGCAGGCACGGATCATCGTAAGGATTAAATACTTTCAGAACTCCTGAGAGCAAAAACCCCCGTTAATCTGAGCCCGACCTGCATCATCTGCTGCCCAGGACTTAACGTTTGTTATCCTCTTAAATGCCCCGGCTCCGTGTCAGGGACCGGTTTTTAGATGAGAAACCCTGGACCCCCAAAGTCCAGAAGGTCACTACGGGTTTAACTAGGCGACACGCCGGTTCGTTTTGTCAAGTCCACCCACGGAGCGAGCAGGAGGTTCTGAAAGTGTTAAATTTTACAGATGTGGATGTTTGATTTATTTAAAACTAATAATAATCTGAACCTCTTTGTGATATTTTCAGTCTCCTTTTCTACAACGACAGTCTGACATCAAACCATTTATAGTCTCATCACTTTTAAAACATCGAGGTGACAGAAAGAGGAAATAAAACCACATGAAGTCTTTAATTGGACTCGGCAGCGTTTCTCATAAAACCCAGAGTTCTGCTTCATAAATTACTCCGAAAAACAAATTAAAGACTCTGCAGTCAGAAACATAAACCTGAAAACCTTTGTTTGTTTCCACACTTTAAACTTAAAAATCTGGTTTTTTAACCAAATTAAAGATTTTAAGGGGGGGCATTTCCCCCAACGACCCCCCACTTGGTGGCGTTATAACTCTACATGAGCTGCATTAAAACATGATTGAAAATACATGTACTTTTCTGAAAATCATAGAAATTACACTAACAGTGGTGGGCACAGCTAACCACAGTTAGCTTAGCTAATCATTAATATTACTAAAAACATAGTGGAAAATAACACTAAACATGTAAAAGTTAGTTGAACGTAGCGGCTAATTGCTAACCACTAAGAAGCTCAAACGCTAACTAAAAATATATCTTTAATGCTAAACCACAGCTAACCGCTAAGACAACAAGTCTTAGTCTTTTTTTCTCTAAAGACTGGTGGTACTGATAAAAACCTGTTCATGTTAGCTTGTTGGTTAGCTGTTAGCTGATATGAAGAGGACAAAAACTAATTTTGTGTAAGCTAACTGGTCCGCCATCAGTTTTCAAGTTGGTGAAAAATCTAATTTGGCTAAATTAGTTCTGCTGTTAGCTGAGCTGTGCAGGGATAAATTATGTGCCCTAACACAAATAATCAGATAAAATTGCCTTTTTGTGATTATATCTGTGTTTTTTGTTTTTTTGGAAGAAATTGACTCCGAATTTACTAGTTATTGATCACAAAATGAAATGATGTCACGTTAAACGATGGTCCCTGCATCAAGAAGTCGGAGAACGTCTTTGTGTTCGTTGTGTGAATTATAAAAACCTTCAGGTGTAATAATAGAGTTTCTGTTATTGGTTGTTAAACACGCCGGTTGTTTGATTCGGCTCACAGCATCTCGTTTCTGATATTTGACAGCCTCCTAATGTAGCCGAGGAGAGAACTGCTCTGTTTTAAATCAGCTGAAGAAGATGAGCTGAAATCAAAACTGTCCTTTTAGTTAAAACTCTAAACATTAAAACAGCTTTTCGTTTTTAGTTGCTTTCTAATGGAATTTGTTCTTATTGTACATTTGCTGAGTACTTATCACAACACAATTTAACATTTTTGTAAACTGTGAATTGATAAATCAGAGACTATTTGTATATAGAGAGGTTTTAGACGTCAACAAAAAACAAATCCTCCTTTCAGAGCTAGTAGTTGAGAGTCATCTCTAACACGTCCTCTGAAGGCTGATAGATCACACAACATTTTAAAACAAACATTTCTCTTTCATGTTTCCCATTGTGAGCTCAACAGTGGATCTGCAGCTTTGTTTGCTTTGTCTCCTCAGCAAACAGCCGAAGCTCTCGTCATGTCGGCTGGTTATTAGAGCTGAGAGGTGTCCCCCTCTGTTCAGGAGATCCATCAAAGAAACGGTCTTTAAAACCTGCTCAGAACCGAGCAGCTCTGGAGATAATGGATCACTGGAATCAGTCTTGTTAGAATGATTGTGTTGGCTCTCGAGCCCAAGAGTCTATAAATTACAACCGGCTGACAGAGAAACATCCTCCCACTGCAACCAGACCCTTCAGACCCCAACGATGCATCCTCCCACCATGAGGAGACTCTTCAGACCCCAACGATACATCCTCCCACTGCGAGGAGACTCTTCAGACCCCAACGATACATCCTCCCACCCCGAGGAGACCCTTCAGACCCCAACGATACATCCTCCCACCCCAACGAGACCCTTCAGACCTAAACGATACCTCCTCCCACCCCGAGGAGACTCTTCAGACCCCAACGATACCTCCTCCCACCCTGAGGAGACCCTTCAGACCCCAACCATACATCCTCCCACCCTGAGGAGACCCTTCAGACCCCAACCATACATCCTCCCACCCTGAGGAGACTCTTCAGACCCCAACCATACATCCTCCCACCCTGAGGAGACCTTTCAGACCCCAACCATACATCCTCCCACCCTGAGGAGACCCTTCAGACCCCAACCATACATCCCCCCACCCTGAGGAGACCCTTCAGACCCCAACGATACATCCTCCCACCCCGAGGAGACTCTTCAGACCCCAACGATACATCCTCGCTCCCCAACGAGACTCTTCAGACCCCAACGATACATCCTCGCTCCCCAACGAGACCCTTCAGACCCCAACGATACATCCTCCCACCCCAATGAGACCCTTCAGACCCCAACGATACATCCTCCCACTATAAGGGGTCCAGGACTGGATCTAATAAAGTGGATCTGAACAAGCTCCGGCCTCTTAGGATGATTTAAAGATTCTCCGACAGAAAGCAGAGCGGGTTCACATTACTGCAGCTTTAGAATCACGTCTGCCGGCGATAAAAGACATTTAAAAAGGTTTTAATCTGAATGTGGCCTGAAAGGCACCAGATGACATTTTAATTTCAGGGTTTTTTCTGGGTCAGGCAGGAAAATGGCTCTCAATTTTTCTGTTCTTCAAACTAGTTATGTTTTATATTTTTGTTTGGGCTTTTTTGAGTCTGTTGAAAATTTTGATTTGTGTTTTGAAACAGGAGTTTTAATTCTTAAGACTCAGGTTTTTTATGCTGGTTTGATTATTAAAATAACATGTTGCTGTGAGGAAAAAACCTTCATCTGACAGGAAAAATGAACATTTTACACAAATTAAAAATAAACCGTTTGATTCCTCAGGGTTGTTTTGTGTTTAGAAGTTTGACAGGTTGGTTCTGTGGTGTTGATCTCCACTCATTGAACACAGAAGGTGTTGATTGAAGCTGGGATTTTTCAGATTAAGTGTGAAACAAACGGAGCCAATTAACAGAAATGCAACATGTGAAAAACGTTTGCCTTTGTTCAGCAGCTGATTATAGCTCTTATATTTAATGTTAAAGGTTTTTAAAGTGGGTTTCTGTGGAGCAGTTATGATCAGTCAGTGTTTTACCTGCTGTCAGTTATTGTTTCCACAGCTGAACTGAATTAAAATCACTTTTTTACCTGCTTCCATCAGTTTCACCATTTTCATATCAACTAATCGTTGGTAAACTTTGTGAAGACGTGAGCTGTGACCACTCTTGCGGCCGTGTATGCAGCATGCACAACACCAGCCGTCAGGTTGATTATATCTGCTTATTAATCAACCAAAGATTGTGTGACGAACTGTTACTTTAGCTGATTATTTTTAATGTGTCTCTGTTAGTAAAATATCTTGCAAATTATATAACATGCTACAATCTGCAGCCAACGTGACTTAAAATGGCCACCACAGCTGAGCAACAACTAAAAGAGGCTAAAACTTTGTTAAATGTTTAGATATGGAGCTAAAATAAGGGGTGGTAGTAGCTGAGAGTCATCCCATGATGGGCTCTGGTTATTAAAGGTTATATCTGACATCATGGCAGGTGATGTTTGTTCCTCATGTTTTAGTAAAGTTCAGGTTGTGTTAATGTTTTATAATCGACTCTGTGCTTCCAGCTCCAATCACAGAACCGTCTGCAGACCCGGCTGGATCTGTTCAGAACCGGACTGTGAAATGAATGTATTCCTGGTTGCCTTTGCAGCGGCCCGAGGCAGCTGAAGAACTCTGGGGACAGAGAGGAGTTATTGCTTGTTCTGTTTGCTGCTCCAATCTGTATGTATAAAGTGTGAGAGCAGCTCGCCCCGAGGAGGAAGACTCATCCCACTAACACGAGGAGAGGTGTGGAAACACGATGAAGAGCTGTCTGTTCCCTGATTCATCACCTCACCGTCTCACCTGCAATTATGCAGGAGCTGAGGATGAGTTGTTAGGAGGAGAGGACCCTGGAAGGAGCTCATCTTACAAATACTCCTTTCTTCAAGCTGATGTCTGGATCTCACTTCTAACTGAAAAGATTTTATGTTTCCTCTAAAACTAGAATGTTTCTGCAGGTTTCTCACAAAGCTGAAACACCTGAACTTACAAGAAATACAAATATACTTTACATTGTTCTATAAAAATCAGGTTTTACCATCCCTGTCAGGACTTTTAGGTTCACTATATTGCCTGCTACCAAAAAGGCAGGTAATCATGGATTCATTTAATTGAAGTTGACTATTGATGTAAAATGTATTCAAGATGGACGCCATGCCTAACCATTCTCATCCAAGATGGCTGCCAGAGCTAATCGTTGTTGGTGCCATCAGTCAAAATGGCCTCCACAGCTAATAATGGAGTCACTACCATCCAAGATGGCCACCATAGAAAGACTAAGTTCCAACAAAGTTTATTTTCTGAATGTTTTTTTGTTTTAATATTTGTTTCTGAAGTTTGTTAAAGTAAAATTATAAATTGTAATTACATTCTGATCTGTATAAAAAAAGATAAAGAGTCTTTATGTTCAGTCACTTTGTCGTGTTTTGATTTAAATCATTGATTCGATTAAATCCTTCATTTTGTTTAATTACCAAAACACTGAGGACACGACTGATCAGGATTTAATCCCTTCAAGTCTCTGAGGTGCATCGTTTAATCTAACAAACTCTGCTCAGTAATTTAATATTTAATTAACTCTTACAAACTCTTCCTCATTCTAAAGGAAAGTTAGCAGTTTATGATGAAACAGGATTAATAATCTCCAGCAGCTGATGTAATGTCCCAGGTCTAATCTGGTTTAGTAGCTCCGGTCGTGCTCTAATCTCTGAAAACACGGCTCAGGATCCTTCCACCAGTTTGTTTCTGCCGGTGTCGGGTCTCCAGGTCGTCCAGAGTTCTGAGAGTGACTCGATCCTGGCTGTTCGTTGGTATTCTGCTCCTGCTTCCTGCTCGATGGCCGGTCCATACGGATCCATAGACTTTGTGACAAACTTGATCAGGCGTGCATTTTTACTGCGACGCCCCAACAGCCACAAATAAGAACCTGCAGAATTAAAGGAGTTCGAGGACAGAAAGAGAACAGGAACGACTTCTAAAAGTCTGTCAGAACTGACTGAGTTCTGGTCTGTGGGTCCTGGGTTGGAGTAGGGGGTCAAATGTAGGGTACTGGTCCTGGTTTGGAGTAGGGGGTCAAAGGTAGGGTACGGGTCCTGGTTTGGAGTAGGGGGTCAAAGGTAGGGTATGGGTCCTGGTTTGGAGTAGGGGGTCAAAGGTAGGGTATGGGTCCTGGTTTGGAGTAGGGGGTCAAAGGTAGGGTACTGGTCCTGGTTTGGAGTAGGGGGTCAAAGGTTGGGTTCAGGTAGTTTTTTAGATTTTTGGGACATCCTCAGCTGTAGACCTTGGGTTCATCGGGCTCTGGAACCTTTACCCTTAGACACCCCCCCACCCACCCCAAGATGATTGGGACTCAGTGTGGGTTCTTTAATTAGTTTTTTTTTTCAGTTAAATTAATGCAAGTAGAGCAGATTTAAGTCAGGTAGTCAGTTTAAGTATTGGCTTGTAAAGTTGTGCTTGTGGTTTATTGTAACATAATGAAAATTAAACTTTTGTTTCATGGAGCTTCAAACGCATCACAGCTTTCAGCCACTCACATCTAGAAACAGACAAACTGATTAAATGTCTCTCCTGCTGAGTGGACTGTTATAAAATTAGTTTTTTAATCACCACTTCCTCAGTCCATGTTGAGGATGACTCTCAGCTACTACCACTTTAAATTTGAGGTCATTATCTGTTAGATTAACTGTTATAGCCATCAAAGACAAAATTAGCTGTATTTTGATGTCTGTATAAAGATATTTATGAGTTTAATAAACCAGTTTGGATCTTTTTAAATCATTAGTTTCAGGAAGCTGTGTCGTGTTTTCGGTGGTGAAAGGATTATTTTTAGTTTTCATCATCAGGAGAAATGATCTTCAGCTGGTCGCCATCAGAAAGCTGTAATTAACCCATCAGAAGGAGGGAAAGTATAGTGATCGCTCTCTGCTGATTTATGGAACATCCCTTCTTTATCTCATCACGTATTTTTACACAATTTGTATCAGAACCATCATCAGGGTCCGAGGGTCGGGAGGAGGAGGAGATGGTTCTGACGGTTTGTGTTCCCGCCTCCAGCTGCAGCTGTTAAATGTTTAACTCTTCAACACGCAGATACAGAATAAATACAAAGATTTTTATTTTTAATTTGATGCAGGAGTTCGAAGCTTTTCAGCAGAGATCTGAACCTCATGAATGGAAACTAGAAAAAAGGCAGAACATTTTTAATTATGTATTTTCCAGGCATAAAGTTCAATTCTACACCACAATTAGGTAACTGTTACCTTCAGTTGTTATAAAAAGCTGAATATATAAAAAAATGTTATTTTATTATCTATCATCTATTTTCTATCTATTATCTATCTAAACACCATGAAATTAGCCGCTGTCTGACACTCCCACTTCAGCACGTCTTCACAACCATGCTTCTGGGGAGGGGTGATCTGTGGGGCGGAGCTCTGCTGCAGACTGAGCTCCAGGAAGGAGCTTTGTACTGGCAGCGTTCAGGCAGCTCCACATGGCCACAGGAGGTTCAAGGGTTTCTCAAACAGGAATGAGTCACTAACATTGCGTTCACTAATGATGTTGCATTCACTCACGTTGCGTTCACTAATGTGTTCACTAATGATGTTGCATTCACTAATGTTGCGTTCACTAATGTGTTCACTAATGATGTTGCGTTCACTAATGTTGTGTTCACTAAAGTTGCGTTCACTAATGTGTTCACTAAAGTTGCGTTCACTAATGTGTTCACTAATGTTGCGTTCACTAACGTGTTCACTAATGATGTTGCATTCACTAATGTTGTGTTCACTAATGTTGCGTTCACTAATGTGTTCACTAAAGTTGCGTTCACTAATGTGTTCACTAATGTTGCGTTCACTAACGTGTTCACTAATGATGTTGCGTTCACTAATGTTGCGTTCACTAACGTGTTCGCTAATGATGTTGCATTCACTAATGTTGTGTTCACTAACGTGTTCACTAATGATGTTGCGTTCACTAATGTTGCGTTCACTAACGTGTTCACTAATGATGTTGCATTCACTAATGTTGCGTTCACTAACGTGTTCACTAATGATGTTGCGTTCACTAATGTTGCGTTCACTAACGTGTTCACTAATGATGTTGCATTCACTAATGTTGCGTTCACTAACCTGTTCGCTAATGATGTTGCATTCACTAATGTTGTGTTCACTAATGTTGCGTTCACTAATGTGTTCACTAATGTGTTCACTCAAATGTTGTTGTGCGCTCTTAAATGTTGCGTCTGCTCAAATCATTTTGAGACTAATTTATCTCCATAGTTTATTAACCTGTATTTTGTCAGTGAAGTTATTCTTGTTACAACACACAGAAACATTTTGTTTTGTTCTTAAAGGCTGAACTTTGTGTTTCTGCTGCTCGTGTCTCTTCAGTGAATCAGTTTGTCTTTAAGAAATAATAAATGGTAAAAGGTGAGCCGTAAAGAGATGGGGTGATCACAGCTCTGATGTTATTTTAACAGCAGGAAACTAAAACCACCTCCTTCAGCTCTGATGACGCCTCAATCCGTCTCCTGGAGCTCGGAGCGGGTCCGAGCCATCCGTCCATCAGGGGCCACAGCTGATCCTCTTCAACATGACGGGTCCTGGTTCTGAATACCAACAGAACCTGACGCCGCTGCTGCTAGAGGCCGACGGTCGATACGTGGACCCGGCAGTGACGGATCGGTCTCCAATAATCCGTTTCCCCTGCGGACCCTCTGATTACTGGAGGTGCTAATAATACAAGTTCAGCAGCCGCAGGTCTGAGTTTCTCACCTGAACGTGACTCATTGAGAGGAACAGAACCAGAGTCTGAACCTGCAGCGCCTCCTGAACGCTGCGCTCTGAATATCCAATCGTGCCTTTCACTCAAGGGCCCCAGAGCGATTGTAGCTCTGCGTTCAGAATAATTCATGTGTTGTTTGTGCTGCGTAAATGAGTGAAGTTGATGCTCGCGCTCTCGCACATAATAAGCAGATTAGGCAGCCTTTCATGCAGGATAAAACGTTCAGAACGCAGCGGTTCTGCAGCGGCTGGCTCATTATAAAGATCTCTGGTACCGCTGGTTTGTTCCGATGGTAGAGAGGAATGTTAACCTGCAGGTGCACTTCCTGCCTCTGGCCAGCAGGAGGCGCTGCTACTCTTTACAAAATAAACTGAAATTAAATCAGTTACACAAAACCTTAACCTCCTGCTGGCTTTTTGATCTTAAAAATAAAGTTCATTCAGATAAATGTGTCTAAAATTAGTTTTGTTGAATTAAATCAGCTGGTACTTTATTCTAATGTTCATAAATCTACAATATTTATGATAAATAACCAAATATAGTTGATGAATAAAAGACGAATAATCAGAATTAAAACCCAAAGAGAACTGATCTATCATCAGTTTTCTCTGCTGGAGCAAAGACAAGCTCACATTCAGATCCATAAACACTCCAGTTTGAAGCAGCGACGCTTTATGGCAGCATTCTTCTTCTGAATCGGACCCCAGGGACAAAGACCAGCAGAGATTAGAGGACGATGGAGATGGATCTGAAGGGGGGGGCAACAGAACCTGGAGAGGCCTGTCAGAGAAATGTGGGGTTAAAACAAGGATCTGCCATGTTGGTTTTAGAGAGAAGAGGTCGTGACCTTTGACCTTTACCCTGCTGAGGCCTGTAGACATGGAGCTCATTGCACAGTCTGACCTTCAGGGTGAAGACTCTGCTTGTGAATAATCTTTGTGTAGCAGGATGAACTCTAAATGACCTTTGACCTCTCTGACAGGCAGCAGCTCTTGTGTTGGAATGATAACACACCTGTGGCTGCAGGTAGAGGTGGTCCCACTGATCCTGTGGGACCAGCAGGAAGCAGTTTTTTGCTCCCAGATTTCACGTTTTGTTTCTGACTCAGCATAAATAAAGAACCACCTGAACAAACGGAACCAGAACCTGAGCAGGAAGTGGGCGTGAACAAAGGGAGGCGGGCTGAGAGGTAAAATCAGAGCCTCGAGGAGCTGCTGGAGGCTCGGGGGAACCGAGCTCTGAGGAGGTTTGATGCATCTGAGGTTCAGACAAAGTTCTGCCGAGCGGAGCGGGCAGAGCCCGTCTGAGAACCAACAGTTCTCCTGGTGGAGGGGCTGGCTGTGGGCCCAGAAACTGAGACATGAGTGCTGATGGATGAGAAGGGAAGTGAGGTGTGTGTGTGTGTGTGTGTGTGTGTGTGTGTGTGTGTGACAGGCTGAATGTAGAAGACACACAGCTGACTGACAGCTGAAGAACTGAGGAGAAACGTTTTATTTAGTCAGAGGGTCTGGTGTTGTTCCATGTTTGGACTCTGGGTGGAGGTGTTGAGCTGGTTCTGGTTCTGCTCACTCTGGAGTTATATTTACACAACTGCATGATGTAATCATTAAACCATGAACTGTTTATTATTTATAAACATGTTACAAATAAACCATATTGTTTCTCTTTATTGCTCACTGCAAGTTTTATTATTTTATTTATAAAATAATAGTTTATAATTTTTACACCACTCAACCCACCCCCAACACACACAGGTTTGTTTTTATAGCCCTGTGGGGACCGTGGATTGACTTCCATTCATTTTCTGGTAATTATATCCTAACCCTGACTATTTACCCTCAAGCTAACCTCACAGGTACCTGACCCTAAAACTAACCTGATCTCACTGGTTTTCTGGAAAATGGTTCTCATGATGTAGCAAAAACACGTGCACACACACACACACACACAGATTCTCTCCTACTGGTTTTAAATAGTTTTATTTTAAATAATGAAAAATTATCCAAGTTAAATACATAAAATATTTTGTCTTTGACAGTGATGTCAGTTTCAACGATCTTAGTTTAGCCTTGTTTGAAAATGTTTTTTATTATTCATCCATCAATTCATTCATTCATCCATCCTTTCATCCATTGATTGTTCAATCCACCATTAATCTTTTCATCCATCCGTCCATCAGGTGTGGTTACCTTAATCTTTCTATCTATTTCTATCCATATTTATCAACAGATGTATGACTTTATTAAATAACAGTCCTGACCTGTCAGTATGAGGGCAGCTGTAGTTGTGAATGGGTGAATGATTGAAGTGTAAAGAGCGTTGCAGGTCTGGAGGGACTTGATGTAAAAGCTAAATAAATTCAAGCCATTTACTTTTAATGGTATGTTTATAAAGTTACTAAACATTTTAAAAGAAACCAATCCACCAGTCTCTGGCTTTATTTTACAGTGAACTAGCTTAATAGAAAAATACCTATAAAGATATTTTCTTTTCAACTTGTGAAGCTTTTTTATTTGTTTAGATATAAAAAGTTCTTGTTCACCTGCCCCAACAAGACCATCAAGACCAGGACCAAAGGTCCAATGAAATTTAGCTTAGAAGCATTTTGATAAAAACAAGGCTAAAGACCTTTTTCCTCAGTAAATTTGTGAACTCTGTTATCCTTGATTTGTTGGTAAATATTTCTCTTACATTTATCATTTTTGGTGGTCTGGTACCTGTGTTGGTTTAGATTTACCTGTACAGGTGTAAGCTTGTTTTTCAGCAGATCGTCTAGGTCACAATTCCTACAAATTAGATAAGATTTTCTTAAAAATTGTCCTGTTTATTTCTGCACTAGTATTGAGTTTTTTGATTAATATTCAAACTGTCAACCAAACAGACGCCTTTTCACTTTTTGACACCGAGTTGTTGAGACACATTTGTCTTTTAGAGAAAGAAGAAATGGTCATAAAGGGAAGAAAGTGGTCAGCAGGTCCACTCTGACTGCCACAGACCAGTAAAGTATGTTTGATTAGTGTTTTATGGTCCTAACTGTGCCAAGTGAACATCGTTGGTTCTAACAGCCGGGACGAGTTAGATTCATGGATTCATCCTGTTGTTCCCAAATATAAAGACCATCATCAGCAGAAATGAAAAATAATAAGTGACCTTTAAATTTCTCCTTGTTCTGTATTTAGTTGAAAACATAAAGAGCTTTTTGTTGTGTTAAATCAGCTGTTTTACTGGTGAAGCTTTTACACCAGGGTGAAACTTTATGGCTCAGATTTTGTGATCCAACTCTGCAGATGAGCTTTTTGCTCCGGTGGTAATTAGAAAAGCCTTGCTGGACTTGTTCCCAAAGGTTCTGGCCCTCGGTGCCGTTCAACACACAGTTAATTGCTGTGATGGGTTGTTCTATCAACATTTATCCTTCTGTCCTGAACAGAACAACCTCCTCTGGACCTCCTGTCTTCACGATGATGAAATGTGTCGGACTTAAGTGGAGTCTCTCTTCAGGAACTTTCTCCAGTTAATTACACAGCTGAACTTTAGGTGGAAACAGTTTATTTAACAGTTTTAATTGTTCTAAATGTTGACTAATAAATAAGGTTGTATTTTAAGGTTCCTTTTGTTGTACCAACTTAAAAAAATATGGCTTTAATTGAAAAAATTGGGGTTTAAATTGCTACAAACACTAAATTGGCTCCACCTCCTGAGATTTGAGTAGAAACAAAGATTTGACAGGCTCCGCCTCCTGAGATTTGAATAGAAACAAATATCAGATAGGCTCTGCCTCCAATGATCTGAGTAGAAACATATAAACTTAAAATAAAATTGAAGTTTTACTGCAGTTCATCAAAGAGGTGAAACCCAAAGTTTTTCTACATTTGAGGACAGTTTGTCTCCCACAAAGTTTCTGTACTTCTAATTTAACTTTCCCAACAAACGTTGCTGCAGGCCCGATTGGATCAGGCGATCAGGACAGTTTCATAAATCTGCTCCCCAATTAAAGATGAGCTTAAAAGAGAAGAAGCACCCCAAAGGTGATGTGATTTAAATAACTCCTTTTAATAGGCTCCGACTCGGAGGGCTTTTCTCACAATTATCACTCGTGACCTACAGCAATTATCACCTGCTCCCTGCAGACAAAAGACAATTTTCAGCTAATTGAGCTCTAAGCTGCAGGTATTGTGAGAGCCTGACCTTTTCGAGCTGGTTTGGAGAAGTCGTCGGCACATTAGAGAGGCCAAAAAGCCTCTTGGAAACTGTGACAATCAGCTTTACTTTCCTGATCTAATGATGTGTTCTGAGAGGACCAACGGACAAAAAAATCCTGAGGTTTATTTACTATATGGTGCCATTTTATTTATTGTAAAGGTAAAATTTATTTACTGTACAGCCCAAGTTAATTTACTGTACAGTACAATGTCATTTACCATACAGCAAACGTTTATTAACGGGAAAGTACGTCATTAACCATACAGCACAAGTTCATTTACCGTAGAGAACAACATCATTTACCATACAGCACACGTTTATTAACGGGAAAGTACGTCATTAACCATACAGCACAAGTTAATTTACCATAGAGAACAACATCATTTACCGTACAGCACACGTTTATTAACGGGAAAGTACGTCATTAACCATACAGCACAAGTTAATTTACCATAGAGAACAACATCATTTACCGTACAGCACACGTTTATTTACCGTAGAGAACATCATTTACCGTACAGTAAAAGTTTATTTACCGTAGAGAACTTCATTTACCGTACATTACAAGTTTATTTACCATAGAGAACATCATTTACTGTACAATACAAGTTTATTTACCGTAGAGAACATCATTTACCGTACATACAAGTTTATTTACCATACAGCACAAGTTAATTTACCGTAGAGAACATCATTTACCGTACAGTACAAGTTTATTTACCGTACAGTACAAGTTAATTTACCGTAGAGAACATCATTTACCGTACAGTACAAGTTCATTTACCATAGAGAACATCACTTACCGTACAGTACAAGTTAGTTACCGTACTGTACAAGTTCATTTACCATAGAGAACTACATCACTTACCGTACAGTACAAGTTCATTTACCGTAGTGAACATCATTTACCGTACAGTAAAGTTCATTTACCATAGGGAACATCATTTATCGTACTGTACAAGTTTATTTACCATACAGTACAAGTTCATTTACCGTACTGTACAAGTTCATTTACCATAGAGAACAACATCACTTACCGTGCAGTACAAGTTCATTTACCGTAGAGAACGTCATTTACCGTACAGTAAAGTTAATTTACCGTAGAGAACATCATTTACCGTACAGTACAAGTTCATTTACCATAGAGAACATCACTTACCGTACAGTACAAGTTAGTTACCGTACTGTACAAGTTCATTTACCATAGAGAACTACATCACTTACCGTACAGTACAAGTTCATTTACCGTAGTGAACATCATTTACCGTACAGTAAAGTTCATTTACCATAGGGAACATCATTTATCGTACTGTACAAGTTTATTTACCATACAGTACAAGTTCATTTACCGTACTGTACAAGTTCATTTACCATAGAGAACAACATCACTTACCGTGCAGTACAAGTTCATTTACCGTAGAGAACGTCATTTACCGTACAGTAAAGTTCATTTACCATAGAGAACATCATTTAACGTACTGTACAAGTTTATTTACCATACCTTACAAGTTCATTTACCATACTGTACAAGTTCATTTACCATAGAGAACAACATCATTTACTGTACAGTACAAGTTTATTTACCATACAGCACAAGTTAATTTACTGTAGAGAACATCATTTACCGTACAGTACACTTTATTTACCGTACAGCACAAGTTAATTTACCATACAGTACAAGTTCATTTACCATAGAGAACATAATTTACTGTACAGTACAAGTTTATTTACCGTACAGCACAGCATCATTTACCGTACAGTACAAGTTTATTTACCGTACAGCACAAGTTCATTTACCGTACAGTACAAGTTCATTTACCGTACAGTACAAGTTAATTTACCATAGGGAACAACATTATTTACTGTACAGTACATCATCATTTACCGTACAGTACAAGTTTATTTACCGTACAGTACAAGTTAATTTACCATAGGGAACAACATTATTTACTGTACAGTACATCATCATTTACCGTACAGTACAAGTTTATTTACCATATGGTGCCGCATCATTTACCGTACAGTACAAGTTTATTTACTGTACAGTACAGCATCATTTACCGTACAGTACAAGTTTATTTACCGTACAGTACAGCATCATTTACCGTACAGTACATGTTTATTTACCGTACACTAGATGTTTATCGTATTGTACAATGTTACTTATAGTAAAAATGCATTTACCATAAAGTACAGGTAATTTACAGTACAATAAAAACTTATTTGCCTTTCAGTACAATGTAATTTACTGTACTATATAGTATGACGTCTTTTTTATTTAGTCAGTTCTATCAATAGTCAGAGCCTACTAACTGCGTTTCAGCTGCATATTCTGACTAAATTAAATAAAATTATAGTTCTTAAGCTGAGAGGAGCAGAGAAATGAAATCTTCAACTGAAACAAAACAACAAAAACAGCAATAGATGCTCTTAAAAAGCTGTATCTGGCCTAAACTGTCCTGTTTGGACTCAGTTTTCTGTATTTGTCCTCTGTCTGATGGTGGACGTCCTTCGTCCTCCAGTCTTTGATTTCACCCTCACTGATGGAGAATGAAGGAGCGGGTTGTGAGTGCGCTCACTGAGCTGCTTTTATTTACTACCTGAAAGGAAAAAGAAAAACCGTGCAAACCTCTCTGAAGTTGTCCTTCCTCTTCTCAGTTAGGGTTTCAGAAGCTTTGTGTCAGGACAGATGATGGGTTTATTTTAGATGAACATGATGTTTTGAATGTTAAAGACATGAAAAACACTCCTGACTGAAACTTAAGGAAAATATAATTTTACAAACTTTAATAAAAAGTTATTTAAGTTACAAATTAAAAATAATGTATGCTGTTAGATTTAGCTTTATTGTGTTCATTTTAGTGATTGTACTATTTTTGTTTTTAGCTATGTCGCTCATTTAGGTTTTAGTGACTCTTGGTAAATCAGCTTTTAGCCACGTTTTAGCTCATATTAAGTTTTAGCTAGGGTTTTGCTGCTTTTACCAGTTAAGCTAAATTTAGCTGTCCTAACATATATTTAACTTGACTGTTTAGCTAGTTTTAGCTTTTAGCTGTGGTGTTGCTAATAGCTTCTGTTCTGCTTGTTGTAACTTGAGTAATCCACTTTTCAGGCTGTCATTTCATTTTTCTACTTCATTTAATTTTCGTCTTGTTTCATTCTCCCACATTTAAAAGCAACTGAAATCAAAAGCGACGTCGTTGTCATGGAGACGGATGTTTTTATTCGGCCTTGAAAACACAGAGAGAAAAGTTAAATGTTTGAATCTTTGTTTTCTTATTGTTTTAAACCATTGATGTTTTCTAAAGATCAGTTTGATTCTCTGAAGCTTCAAGGTTCTTCAGATTTCAACTTGAATGTTTCTCAGCTGCAAAATAATATAAAATTTATTAGCTGAAAAAAGATTCTTGAAGTATTTCTGAGCTGAGAAAGTTGGAAACAGTTTATTTAACAGATAAAACCAACAGAAATGATTTTATAACCAATGAGTTCAGTTTATTAAATTTAATTCAAACATGATAGTTTAGGCCAAATAACATATTTTTAAGAGGACTTAATACTGTTTTCATAGAAACACCTTTTTTTGATTCAGCTATTCTTCTGTTTCTGTTGCTCTTAGCTTTAATTTACTTTAAAATGTTTATTTAATGAGCATCTTATGTTTGTTAGGACTGACTGAAAAGAGGTGAAATTGTACCGTAAGATAAACAGAATTGTACTGTACTGTTGATAAAATTGTAGGTTTATTAATTGAAAAACATTTGGATAAATTAGTTTTTTTTTCTTAGGTTTTTGGTAGAAAATATAATTATACACTTTTTTTTTTATATATAAATATTTTAGTGTGTTTTTCAGTAAAGTTTTCATATCAACAAAATGTCTTCAGTAGGGAAAACAGAATAAAATTATTAAAATATATATTTTTAATGTGGCTTTGAGAAACATAAACAATATCTTACCTGTTGTAGCAACACAACAGCTACCATTAATTTTTATTAAGCCAAACTGACACAAAACCTAGTGTGGTAGTAGTTGAGACTTCTCTTCAACATATACATTGAGAGCTATACATTGTGCAATACAAGCTCTGTTTGTTAGCAAAATATCTCCTGAACAACTGGATGCATTTTAATAAAACTTTAAAAACTGCAGCTAATTCCCCACAGGAGGAAGAAAAATGTCTTAAACTCAGTCAAAAGTACAGATTTAAGCTGAAGCTTGGTGTGGTAGTAGCTGAGGGTGGTCTCCAACAGATGGTGTGAGGTCTTCAGCGTGACTGCGGCGGGTGATATGCATTCAGACAGATGCTGTTAGTTCCTCTTGACGTTCTGGATGAAAAGTAATTTTTGTTGTAATTTTCTCCCCTTCAGGCCTCGGAGCTCGTTCCTCCGTCTGAAGCCCGGTCTGTAAATTCCTGCTCGCTGTGCGCTCGTTGGCGTGGACGCCGTGAAATGGTTTATTGATTAACCTGCTGCCAGGTGATTAAAACCCACTGAGGGGGAAAAGACACACGGCGTTCTCCCAACTGACACACAAACTCTACGTTTCAATCAGCCGTCCCGTTCGTCCGTCGCCACCGCCCCCACCGCACCGCCTGCTGATGACGGAGACTCAGATTAACAGTGTGTGTGTGTGTGGGTGGGTGTGTGTGAGTTTATAAGTGTGTGTTTATAAGTGTGTACGGTAAATTCAGCTCGGCGTTGAAGGGTGAGGTTGTTTACACGGATTCTGTCCCCGGGAGATAAATCGTTCCTGCCGCAGCTCTGATAATGCCAACCTGATAACTATCTGTTTCGGTGCAGTCTATCACCTGGAGTCAGGTGTCGGCTTCTGCTCATTTGAATAATGGACCCGATTGGCCCGAGTGGTTCCAGACCCAGATACTGTCAACCTTCTGTCTGCTCCCATCACTATGTTCAATAACACATTCTTCACTTTTCACTGGAAGACTTCCTGTCCTCATGCAGATTAACCCTTTAATTCACTCACAGGTGAGCAGGTGTGGAGCTGCACATGGACAGGAGTTTATTTACTGGTCCATGGTGATGTAACACTGTCTTCACTGGAGGACAGGGACACTGGAGGACAGGGACGCTGGAGGACAGATTCTGGAGGACAGAGATGCTGGAGGACAGGGACGCTGGAGGACAGGGACACTGGAGGACAGGGACGCTGGAGGACAGAGATACTGGAGGACAGATTCTGGAGGACAGGGACGCTGGAGGACAGGGACGCTGGAGGACAGAGATACTGGAGGACAGGGACGCTGGAGGACAGGGACGCTGGAGGACAGATTCTGGAGGACAGGGACGCTGGAGGACAGGGACGCTGGAGGACAGAGATACTGGAGGACAGGAACGCTTGAGGACAGGGTCGCTGGAGGACAGATTCTGGAGGACAGGGACGCTGGAGGACAGGGACGCTGGAGGACAGATTCTGGAGGACAGGGACGCTGGAGGACAGGGTCGCTGGAGGACAGGGACGCTGGAGGACAGGGACAGCTTCAGTTTAGGTTTTTCTCATCAAACAGTAACAGATAGGTCTAATGGGTCTGAAGGTTCTGATGGGTCTGAAGGTTCTGATGGGTCTGAAGGTTCTGATGGGTCTGATGGTTCAGAGCTGCTGTTTGGTGAAATAAACATGTAAATTAATCTGTTTTCACCACATATGACAGATTTATTGTGCAGCATGGATCTGTTGCCTCTCAGCAACAAGGTTGTCGGACTGAAACCTGGCCCGAGACCTTCATGGGAAGAATTTGTTCTCTCCGTGCATGTGTGGGTTTTCTCCAGAAAGTTTTCATGTTTGTCTAAAATTAAGTTTTTTTTTTAAACTAAATTAAATTTTCACAGTAACATGAGAAAAAAATAGATTTTATTGTTTTTTAAACTTTAATACTTAATTTAAAACTATTAAAAATGACATTTGAATGCACTAAAGTAGATTTATTTGTCTAAAATATATAATCTTTAAAAGGCTTTGACATTATATAATAATATATATAATACATTTATCAAATCAATTGTTAAACTTGAATTGAAATTTGTGAAACTTGAACTCAGTTGGATTGTAGAAGCTGATAGACGTTTAAATTAAAGTTCTTTAAACAAAAAGTCATGACTTCTTGAGCTTCATGAAGAAACAAAGAAAAATGTCAGAGCTGAAAAAAGAACAGAGTCCTGCAGAAAAACATTTCTGAACCGTTAAAAGGATTTCCTTCTGTTTTTAGAAAAGGTTCACGATGCAGGAAGACTGCAAAGATTAAAATATAATTTTATTAGATTTAGCTTCATGTTTCATCAATGTTTGTTTGGTTTCTTTCATTCAGAAACACTTTGGTTAAAACATTTAAATATTTAGGTTTGTAGAAGAAGAAAAACAACTAATTGAAGGTAAACAGGACTCTGGGCTCGTTGTAGCAGATCTGTGTGGTGATAAATCGTGTCTCCTCTAATGTTAAGAGTCCTTTGCTCTAATGGTGGATCTCTAGTGGAGATGGGCTTTAAGATGATGGACCGTCTGTCCCTGGAGCGGTCCAACATCCATCTTCATCCGGTTCCAGGGTCTGGCTAAATGTTCCTGGGCCTCAGCGCAGGACCAAAAGAGACGGCAGAACCAACAGCTGGCTCCGGTCCTGGTCTTCATTTATGTGTCCTCTTAATATAATGTATGGAACTGTGCCAGAATTTACACATGGGAATCAATTCAATTAATTTATATTGAGCCAATTCACAACAGAGATCATCTCAGAAACACTTACAGACACAGGTTTTACAAAGAACCAGCAGACTGTTGAATCCTCTCTATGGTCCAGGTGTGGTTTCTATGGTTCGTTCTAATGGTCCAGGTGTGGTTCCTATGGTCCAGGTGTAGTTTCTATGGTTCGTTCCTATGGTCCA
>JARVJO010000061.1:3695230-3717724 GCA_031762555.1 Cynodonichthys magdalenae
TTCTGGTTCTGTTAGTTTAGTTCTGGTTCTGTTAGTGTTTGTTCTGGTTCTGTTGGTTTAGTTCTGGTTCTGTTAGTTTAGTTCTGGTTCTGTTAGTGTTTGTTCTGGTTCTGTTGGTTTAGTTCTGGTTCTGTTAGTATCCTCTCGGTGGTGTTAGTTTTAAACCTTTGTGGACAGTGTTATTTATTATTTTCCTGGCCGGCTGCATTGACCCGCTGATGAAAGACCTTTAGATAATAGAAGTGTTCCCGGTGGAACCACAGGGGAGGAGCAGGTTACAGGAAGAAATGCTGACTGAAACCCAACAACGCCGCTCTCTCAGGAGGGAGGCAGAAAAAGAACGCCTTGAAGAGCAGAAAAGTCCTCCTCTTTCAGGGACAGACCGCCACGAGTTCAGGAACAGGACTCTCAGGAGAACCGGGTCTTTATGAACTTTTATTGCTGACATTGGACTAAATGGTGATAAAAATAAAATGTGGCTGAAGGAGAACTGAAAAAGCAAACATAAGTAATAAGCAAAACTAACACTTTCTTTACCAGATTAGCTTTTGCACTAACTTTGAAAACCATTAGCGAAACAATTAGCTTCTGCTAAATTAGGTTTTGCCAACTTTAGGTGCGCTAACGGCTAACAAGCTAACATCAACAGGTTTGTGTCGGTCCCTCCAAGGAGACACAGACTGAGTCGTTTTAACAATTAGCATTAGCTTCCACTAAATTTGTTACATTTTTAGCAGTCTTTATAAAATCTGCACCCCTGCGCCGATGAAAGCTCCGTTAAGATCCGTCCTTATAAACAGTGTCGGAGGATAAAACCACGTGTTGAAACACCTGAGCCGTGTCAACAGGCTCTGCTCTCTGGGAGATCCTTTCAGCAGCACATTGATCAAACTGCATTTACCTTCAGCTTGGATGAGCTTTTAGCTATATGTATGGCAGGCCATTTTACACCTAATCGGCTTCACCACAATTATATTCCAGGTATTTGAAACTCGTTTTGTTACTGGACATATTAGTTATTGAAGTAAGAGAGATATGAATCAACTAATGCAAATTATATGAAATCCTTCCTTTCTGTTAAAGACTTTTAAAATTCCTGATCAAGTTATTCTTCTTTTGTTTGTTTGTTTGGTGCTGACATATACAGTACATATGTTTAATCCATTATTTAGCAGTTTATAGCTGGTAAATCAGTTTAAAGGTGAACAAACTTCAGTTCAGTTCATATAAAGGTGCTGTTTAACCCTAAAGTCTCTGTGGTTCTGATGAAAATGAAGCGTGTCGTTAGCGTGACAGAATTAAACCGTCTGCAGATCAAACAGTGTTGGTCGTTACAGACGAGGCTGAACGGTGAAGCTCCGTTAGTTTCTCTGTTTGCTCAGAACCTGAAGCGTCACCGGAGCGTTGCAGAAAGACCAGATCCCAACGAGCTGGTAAAACGATCCAGACTGGCTCGTTAATTAAAGCTGAGTAATTAATTAAATCTCTTTACTGATGGAGTCTAAAAGGTTGACGTTTGATGGTGTTAATCGAAGTGCTAATCTTTTAATCTAATGGTGGACGATGCTGATTTATTCCAAAGTGGGAGAGAAGAAGTGGGTCGGATCATGAGTGGTTCTGGTTTTATTTTACCACAGAACTCTGATAGATTCAAAGCAAGAAGTGTGCAGAATGAAGAATATCTCTTCACATCCTGCAGTTCTTTAACAGCTTTAATCTGAAAAACTCTTAATTGATTTTAACGTGTAATAGTTCTCCGGTGAGGGTTTTATTTGGAGTTAGATCAACGATGATAAATTAAATGTATTTGTAGAAGTTTCATCACTTCTTCTGCAGGAATTTACAGTTCATAATGTTAAATATTTTTAATAACGCTGGAGGAAAACTGAAGCTTCGAGGACGAGAGAGAGAGAGAGAGAGACTCGTGGCAAATTTAAAATTAACGAGCTCGTTAAGAGTTGCATAGCAACAGAATTATAACCACAGGAAATACTGAAGCCACAGATGAGGAAGTGAGCGGAGCTTTAAACTGAAACAAAACCAACATGAAGTCTTAAACAACTTGGGAATCCTGGAAAACATGACTCAACAAATAAATATATATTTTGGTTTTACTGATCATAAGGAATCTTTGTTTACATTCTAATCAACCCTGTCTGTTACAAATAACTTTGTTTATTGTCCAGAGCAACATACGGAGAAGCTGGTTAAACTGTAAACAAATACAGCATTTAGAGTTTTTATAACATTCAAATAAATAAGCACATTTTTGAGCTTCATAGTAAATGTTGGATTTAAATATGTGATGATGAAACAACTCACCATGTTGGGCAAGTTTTCAGATTGTTCTTTTTCATTGTTTACTCTGGAGTGGAGGCTGACTGCTGCCAACTAGTGGTCGGAGGCTAAAATACAGAACAAAAATGAGCCTTTGGCACGAAGGTTTACATTTTGAACCTTAATTAAAACTTGATACAGGGATTTAGAGAATCAATACAGTATCAGGAAATGAAATATTTCAGTGTATTAATATTTTCTTACACGTCTAGTTTTGATGTTTTTAAGACAAGCTTGTAGTTGAAGTAACTTTCACCAGTGATGTTTCTGTTTTATGAGTCTAAATCCTGACTGAAACTCCTCATATAGTTTATTTCTGTCCAGACTTTGAGTAAAGAGGATCTGATGTTCAATAATCCACACCTGTTATTTTATTTTGTTCTGCTAAAGTAAATCTAAGATTTTCATGGTTTATTTTTCTAGATATGATTTTTATTTAATTTTATTTAATCTGTGGATGAGCTGACAGTTTTTAATGGTGGTTAAACAGTTTCACTAAAAAACTAATCTGGCTGTAAAACTGGTTAACGTTTGGTGTCAGCTTGGATTCAAAATGGCCGCCACAGCTAATCAGGTATAGAAATGCAAAATAAATAAATAAATTGTCTGTTTTTAGTCAATCAAACGGATACTAAACTAAATGTTTGTGGTAGTAGCTGAGAGTCGTAGCAAACAGAATCTGATCATTAACTGATCTTTGTTTAAAGCTTCAGAATCCAGGGTGAATTAAATATGAAAGTTTTATCTTTTTTTGGGGGGGGGGAGGAACATTTATTTCTTTTTTTCATCTATTACAGATAAATTTCTGCTGTAAAAGTCCTGAAAGCTGAATTCTCCTTTTCATAAAACTGTTCACACTTGGCTGAACCCCAGCTTCAATTATCAGCACATAAAAATACGGTGTTTGAACATTTCTCATAGGAACTGCAGTAAAACTACCGGAGAAAGTCCACACAGGTTTTATAAACCGTATGAAGGCCTTGAGGCTGATGATTTTTATTATTTGCTGCCGTGACTCAGATTCAGACGTGTGATTAAGAAACAGGAAACGGTTTGAATCAGGCGTTTGGAGCTGCAGGCGGCTTTAAACGTTCGGATTTCCTGACGCTCGGAGCTGCTGAGTGAAGCAGACGACCGGCCTCTACGGTTAAAAACGAGTTTCTATTTTTTTTGTTTTTTTTTAGAGCCAACGTTTCATCTCACAGCAGAAAATACGGGAAGGCACGGATAATTTCCTGCTAAAGTCTGTTCTGTTAGCCTCATGAGGACATATCCTCCAGTCTGAAAACTTTAAGGTTTTTGAATAAATCTTTGAATATTTTAAAGACAAACACGTGTTTTTCTCTGACATCACTCCCTCTGCTCTTAATCACTCACCACTAAAGGGTGAACATGTTTTTGTTTGTCTGTTACCAAATTATCCCACAAACCTCAGATCAAACTTTTAAGATTTAATTACTGGACGTCATCTACAAATGGATAACTTTATCCAACCCAAATCAAGATGGCTGCCACAGCCAGCTGATCTTAGAAAAAAACATGTTCATGGATCACCCAGTTTCACAGATGTAAAGCTAAATTTTGATGAGTCATGTTTTTGCCTAAAACTGTTGTAGTTCATCCTGTTTGGGGTTCCTCAAGGCTCCATCTTGGGTCCAGTTCTCTTCTTCCTTTGAGGTCCAGTTTCAGACTCTCCTCCTCTTCATCCATGAATGTTTGAAGCTCCTGGCAGCTGTGATGAGGTCCAACCTCTGATTTGTTTTTTTTTTAGTTTCCAATGAGAAGTTTTGTGTCCTTGAGCGAAACGAGTTTCAGTTGTGTTTATCTAAAACTACTGACTGAAAGGTTTATTCAGCAAACGGATCTCGTTCAGTTTCTACATTTTGTCATTTCTGTACGTCGGGAGAAGAGAAGGAAACATTGTGACAGAATGAGGAGAAAAATAACCGTTAATGATTTGACATAAAAATGTCAAACTGTCAGAAAATATCTGCTGCTATAAACATAAATAGCTGCTTCAGATGCTGCAGGGAAGGAAACCCTTAAAATAAACAGAATATTAGTTTAGTGTCGCCTCAGTTCTGAGCGTCATTCACATATTTTTACAGAAATCTCATCAGAGCTGTAATCGTTTGCTGCTGCCGCTGGTTTTTCTTTAGAAATCCTCCATGAGACACTTAGAAACTGTAAAAACATTAAATTGCTCTCGACTCGTTTTTCTTTTCTGTCTCCAAAATTAAAAGCAAAGCTTTGATTCCAAATGAACGCCTTGTTTAAAATAAAAATAAAAAGAAGGTAAGAGAAATTTGGATTTAATCTTCCTAAGCTGAGCCTGTGTGACCTTTACTTTAGAGAAAAACGACTCAAGCTGAAGCTGCAGGCAGCGTTTTCCTGCACAAAGGACATTATTTGACTCCACACGCCTGAAATGTATAAAAAACCCACATTGAGTCATTTCATTATTCATGCAGCTACAGACGTAGAGCGTTACTTATACATTAGAGTCTGAGCTTGTTCTTTTTTAGCTTCCAATGGTCCATTATTTAAAGAGACAAGCGCCGAGGCCTGCAGTGATGTTTTAAAGATCACTGCAGCTCCAAAATATTCATTTCTCTCCCACAGGGAGGCGTCCGGCTCCAACTCCGCGGGACATTGAAGGAAAACCGTCTCCATAATTTCCCTAAATGACTCCGAACTGTTAAAACGTGAAACGTGTTTTTTTTATTGTGTCCTTCGGCTCTTTTCTCAGAAATCAGCTAATTCAGGTAATCGCACTTCATAAAACAGCAGCTAGTTCTGCTCATGATGTTTTTTTAATGTCCTGAAGACGTGTGTACAGAAACGTTTAATACTTAAAATAAAATTATTTTATGTTTGAGGCTCTGAACGGCCACCAATCCTTTCAATCTGCCTTTACTTTTTTTACATATTTAAGGAGATTATTTAACCGAGTGATACAGAAATGTGGTTTTAAATCATGTCAATGTCAAATAATAAAATAGTTATTTGTTGGAAACACTGATAAACCAACAAAGAACCGTTTCCACCAACCTGGGTCAAACATTCAGCTTCTTTCAGCCGATAATTGAAATGTTTAATGAGTTTCTGTTCTTCTGGTTTTATTTCTCCGTGTTTCTGTTGGTTTCTGTCTGCCGACGTTCATTCATCAGAGCTCGGCTCCGACATGAGCCGAACAAAAGCCGTCACCACACAAAAAGATGTTTTCCTGCCTGAGAGACAGGATGCTGGCTCCGCCAACACGCCGCGGCGTCACCTGCACCGCCAGGAATCACGCCTCCCTCTTTGTTTGTCTGGCAGCTGAATCTGTCGTTCAGACGCGCTGATTTATTTTAGTTTGAGGCGGTTTAGCTGCTGCTGAGCCGTGTTTTTACACTCAGGTTGTTTGTTTTTGTTTTTGTTTACAGATTCAGAGGTGATCTATAAGAACAGCGACGGACACGTCATCAAATTCAACATCCTGACCAACGAGACGGAGATCATCCTGATGAACACCACGTTTGTACGTTAAAACAATAAGTATTTCTACTGAAATGTGCTTATAATTATATTTAAACAGATTTATACTTTATGAAATAAATTCACATATAAATTAAATCAACTGTGTTTACATGAATTAATGACTAGTTTCCTAACTTCTTCTGTTTTTTTGTTTGTTTTCCAACAGGTGAATTTCAACGTGGCCAAATATTCAGTGTCTCCTGATCTAAAATATGTTCTGTTTGCGTACGACGTCAAACAGGTGAGTTTCTGAGACACACCTGACTGAACATTTTACATCTTTTAGGACAGTTTAAATATGTTTAAGTGGTGTTTTAATGAGCAGAACTCACTGTGTTAAAACTAAAATGTGTTTTAAAGGGAACTGAACTAGTTGCAACGTTAGACTTTATTTGACAAACATTTACTTCAACTATAAAAACCAGATTATTTTATAAATTAAAGAAATTATTTTCACACAGATGTTGACATGTTTACGCTGCAGAGTATTCCAGGTAAATATCATTTACCTGGCTGCTCAGGTGCAGAGCTGCTCACCTCAGCTTTAGCATTTTACCTTTTCTGTTAGCTTTCATGCTAATATATATATTTATATATGGAGACATATAGTTTTAGCTTTGGAGCTAATAATTATAGCGATTTTAAGTTTCTAAACATGGGTGTTGTTTATTTAACTGATGAAGTTCTTTGTGTTTCGCTCTTTTATTTTGTATTTTAAGTCTTCGTCACTCTTTAAGCTCATTTTTGTCTCATTAAAGGAGGGTTTTTACAGTTTCGTAGCTCACGTTTGAGGCAGCAGAAGCTCCAACAACGATCAGCAGCCTGCCGTCAGAAACACAGAAGATGCTAAATGAGATATGTAAATTGGACCCTCCGCTCTGGAGGGGATCAACTGTGAGGATTAGTGACACGGAGATTAATCACAGCTCATTTGCATATTTTGGATAAAAGGTTACAAACTGGGAATAATGGAGCCAATAAAGCTGGAAGCTCCGTTTATTTTTAGCTGAAGGTTAAACTGATGAAGTCTGTTTATTCTGATAATAAATAGAAACAAACCAGAGTTCTTTAAAGGAATGCACTGAGACTCTCAGCTACTACCACCTCATCACTACAGCTGACAGAGCTGTGTTGCTAACGTTGGTTAGCTGTGGCGGCCATCTTGATCCAGCTTCTTTGTTGGGATTCAGGACCTTGTCAGGGACGGTGGTCCTACTGGGGTTGGGTTACGTTTTGGTACTGCTAATGGTTAGCTGTAGGCCTGGTTCTGATAATCAGCTAACAGATAATAGCAGAACTAATTTTCGTTAAGTGGATTAGCTGTTGTGCTAACTTTGACTAACTGTATCTGTCTTGGTTCTGTTTAAAACCTTTCCGATGCAGTTGAAGTTCAGACTCAGCTTTAACTCAGTTGGTTGATACTGAACTAAAATGTGAGTGGTAGTAGCTGAGAGTCATCCTAACACTACCTCTGAGGGCAGAGGGTGATGTGCATTCCTTCAAGGCCTGCTGGTGTTTCTTTGTGTTTGATGACTTCTTTGTTTAACATGAAAGAAACAGAATTTAAATATAAATAATTAAAGAATGTCTGTTTGATTGACAGCTCCTGGATTTACCCGCCAACATGAAGCGACGCTCCGATTTGTTCGGCTTTTTCTGCCTTGGAGCTTCTGTTTGTTTCAAGCTGTCAGAGGAAGAAAAAAAAAAACAATCTTTTTTTTCTCCTCCAGCTGCGTCGCTCAGGATCGTTTTAAAAACAATCATCAGTTTTTCATTTTCATACAGATGAGTTTTTATTCCAGTCCCACCTGCAGGACCAGCTTCTGATAAAAGAATAATGAGCTAAAGACCAGCAAACAAATATATTCGGCTGCTTTCAGGAAGGAAAAACAGCTGAGCTTCGGCTCGTGTTTATTAGGAAAACAGGGAGAAATTAGAAAAATAATCATTTTCTGTTAAAATGTTGAGATGAATGACAGCCGAAGTTTGGCAGAGAAGCTAAAAATAAAGAGAAAACAATAAGAAAATAAGCTAAAATCATTAAAAACAAAAAGCTAAAAGCTAAGTTTAGCAAAACACTAGCTAAAAGTTAAGACCTGTAGGCCAGTAGCTAAACACCAAGACAATAACAATAACTGAAAGCTACAATTAGGAACAGTTTTACCAAAAGCTAAAATTAGCAAAAACAATAGCTAAAGCTAAACCAAGCAAAAACAAAAAAAACAAAACAAACTCTGCTTAGGCTGCTGCCCCCGCGACCCGACCCCGGATAAGCGGAAGAAGACGGACGGACGGACGGATAAAACAAAAGCTAAGATCCTTGGATAGTAGCTAAAGCTAAAACAAGCAAAGCAAAAACCAAACACTAAGACCATCAGAGCAGTAGCTAAATATTTAGACTTGTAGGCCAGTAGCTAAACAGCAAGACAGTAACTAAAAGCTAAAATTAGCAACATATTAACTAAATGCAGATATGAGCAAAATTATAGCTAAAGCCTAAACAAGCAAATCAAAAACAAAACATTTATACAATCAGAGCAGTACCTAGAAGCTAAAATTGGCAACATAGTAACTAAAACTAAAAATTAACAAAATAAAATCTAAAGGCTAAACCTTCAGAGCAGTAGCTTAAATCAGCAAAATAAAAGCTAAAAGCTAAGACCTTCAGAACAGTAGCTAAAATCTAAATTCTGAAAAACGATCAAAACAGTTGATAAAGCCCAAGAGTAGCAAAAAGCAGCAGCTAAAAGCTACAATGGAAACATTTATGCTGAGTTTGTAGAAAAGCATTTTTAAGGATTTGAGGAGATTTTTTATGTTTGTGAAGAAAATGAAAAAATGTAAACGTTTCAAAACCTAAAAGCAACAGCCGTAATGTTCTTAATGAGCCGAAGGTTTTGACAGCTAAAACAGCTGAAGCATTTAGAAACACCAACAGAAGGGTTAGGATTCTGTGTAGAACGTTTCTGAACTGTATTTAGTAACAAACTCAACCTGGATGGATCCTGAATGTTTGACCTCTGAGTCCTTCAGGAAGCTTCGCTCTGTTTCTCTGATGAAGTCAGTGTTTTCTGTTCTTCTCTCAGGTTTATCGTCACTCCTTCATGGCGTCTTACAGCATCTATAACATCCACACACGGTGAGTTCTGTTTAAAGACACACCTGCTCTCAGATCAAGCATCACACCTGAGCTTAAAAGGACTTTACAGGTTTATGATTTAAAATTTAAAACTTGAGTAGACTTCCTGCTCCTGAGACCTAAACTTCAAGAAAATTCATACATTTTCTTTTGAAATCTCATCAAATTGAGAAGTTTGTGTGAAAACATGAGAATAAACTGCAGCATGAATGGAATTTGTCCCAAACTGTCTGAATTTATAATTTTATCTGTTTGTCTCCAATCAGCTGCAACTGTTGGAGACTTCCTTTGTGATTTTACTGTGTTTAGGACCATCAGGGTCCATCATGAGCTGCTTGTCAAACTGTAGTCTTGGTGCTGCACATTATTTTGCTGCTCACACTCTCCCAGCACTCACTGCATTTTATCTGTTTAGAACCAACTTTAAACCTCAGATTCAGGTCAGTTTTAGCTGCAGCTTCAGTTGAGCCTTTGGCTGCTTTAATAAACACCTTTAGCTGCTCTAATAAAAGTCTTTAGCTGTTTTAATAGGCACCTTTAACTACTTTATTAAACAACTTAAGCTATTTTATCAAACACCTGTAGCTGATCTAATAAACACCTTTAGCTATTTTAATAAACACTTTAGCTGTTCTTTAGCTGCTGGGTATCTGATGGGGTCTGTTGATCCTTCTGTTCCAGGGAGGTCTGGGAGCTGGACCCCCCTGAGGTGGTGAACTCGGTCCTGCAGCACGCGGCCTGGGGAGTCCAGGGCCAACAGCTGGTGAGAACTGAAAGCTTTTGGTTTCATTTCAGATTAAATTAACTTAAAACTGTAAACATTTAGCTGCTTCAGGCTGACAGCAGCTGAAGTTAGAAAAGTTTGGATTTAATGAATGAAAATCAGCTGGTCCTTGTCTCTGGGTTTATTTTAGCTGATAAATGTATCTTTATCCACTCTGTTCAAATAAAATGTTGGATTAAGAGAGACCTGCAGAGACCTGGTGGACCTGCACCAGGTTTTAACAGGACCGGATCAAGGAGACCTGCTGGTCTGGAGCTTCTGAAGTCTAAAATATTTCAGCTCTTAGTTAAAAGAAAAAACAATCAGAAAAAAGCTAAAATTATTATAACAAAATCTAAGCTAAACAGTAGCTAAAACTTAAGACCTGTAGGCAGTGGCTAAATGCCAAAAACAGTAGCTAACAGTGATTAAAAGCTAAAATTAGCAATACAGAAACTAAAAGCTAAAACAAGAATAGCAAAAAACAAAAGCTAATACCTTCAGAACAGTAGCTAAAAACAAAAATTAACAAATTAATAACTAAAGCTAAAACCAACAAGACAAACAAAACAAAACCAAAGCTAAGACTGTCAAAACAGTAGCTAAAAGCTTAAAATAGCAAACTATTAGCTAAATCTGAAATAAGCAAAACAAAAGTTATGACAGAACTTTGTATCGGAGATTCTACTTATTTAAGAAATAATTAGCCATTAGCTCATCAGTTTAAAGTCCCAGAGCTATCATCAACAGGTAAGATATTTACTGTTCCTAACGTCTCCACAGAACCTCCTTTATAATGGTTTAAAAATCCTTTCATGTCTTTAGAATAAAACCTAGTCTGTATTCTTTACCCACTAATTGTATAAACTTCCTTTTTAAATAATTTTGTTCAGAGTATTTATCCTGATGAAACGTTTATCTTGAAGTCTTGTTTTCTGTTTCCACAGATCTACATCTTTGAAAACAACATTTATTATCGATCTCAGGTGAAGAGCAACTCCCTCAGACTGACGTCTTCAGGAAAAGAAGGAATCATCTTTAACGGCATCGCTGACTGGCTCTACGAAGGTGAAACCTGAACTTTTATAAATCTGTGATAAAAACTGAATAAAACCAGGCGAGGAGCTGAAGATGCTGGAGTTTATAAAAGTCATCAAATATTCATGGTGTTTGTTCTGCTCCAAACACAAACTGTCAGTTTGATCAGTTTTACTTTAAACCGGTTCAGTTTTTATTCCTGCTGCTGGTAATTATTATTTAATGATTTATAATTAAAGGACAATAAATGATGTTTGACCCAAATCAGAGCTGCGCTGCGTTTTTCATCAGCTTCAGAGGATTCATTAAGGGCTGTATAGAAACACATTTTCCACATCGAACAGTAATTAGACACTTCTCTAAAGTAAATAAATGATGAGCTTTTTGTTTGTGTTAAAGGTTATTCTGAGGATTTTATCAGCAGTCAGTGTCTCTGCAGCTCAACACAAACCCTGTTTCTGAACAGAGGAGATCCTGCAGACCCACGTGGCCCACTGGTGGTCTCCTGACGGGGAGAGGCTGGCCTTCCTGGTCCTGAACGACACCCTGGTACCGAACATGGCTCTGCCTCGATTCACCGGAACCACGTACCCCAAAGGCAAACAGTACCCCTACCCAAAGGTGAAGTATTACTACAGTAAATTACTCTTTATTTAAATTAAATGGTTTTATTTGAAATGAACGTATTGTTGTCATAAACAATCTAAACAACAGGATCAAACACAAATATTTGTTTTTTAAAATCTAGCTTGTTTTTAACTGAACTTATCAGTGGGCCAGACTGAGCTGACCCACGGGCCACATACGGACCCCGAGCCTTCAGCCCCGATTTAGAGTTTAATTTATTCCATTTAAAGACAAACGTTGGAAAATTTAAAAAAAATGTTTAGAAAATAGATTTAAGTAAACTTTTTGTTTATTTTAAATTATTTCTGTGTATCATAAAATATTACAGTCTGTTGATACTGATACCAGTATTTTTACAAGTACTCGTACAAAATATACACATACCAGTATCAATCCTGATACCAAATGTGTTTTTAAAGTCACTGTGTAATGTTTAGGTTTTAACTCAGGAAGTACTCAGTATTAGGACTCAATATTAGTACTCAGTATCACACTTGGTTTAATAAAAACCTGGTATTGGGACTAAAGATTCTGTAGTAGGGGTAGTGGTGTCCCGATACTAATAACTGTACAGATACTGATACCAAAGAAACGTGTTTTTAAAATGTAATGTTGAAGTTCTAACTCAGTGAGTACTTTGTATCAGTACTCAGTATCAGCAGGTACCAAAACTCAAGTACCTTTACTCGTATTCGGTTTGGGAAAAACTGGTATCACAACATAACACCCCTTTTAAAGATTAATGGCAAATACTCGATACTAGCATTTTTACAAGTATTTGTACAAAATACCTCGATACCAATATTGACTTTTGGTGTCCCGATACAGGTATAAGTATTAATACGACTTCTCTGTATTACAGATATTTGTGTTTGATACTAATATTGATATGTCTCCAAAGTAAAGTATTTATACTTTGTATAGGCAAGTACCCAAACTGAAGTACTTGTGCTCGTACTTTGTTTAAGAGAAACTGGTACTGGGACCCTAATGATGTCCTGAAACTTGTATTTTCACAAGTACTCATACAGAATGCTCGATACTCTGAACTGATACTAATACTAGAATGGATTCTGGTACCGGGACACCTCTAGATACTAATAATAATGAGTTTAATGTTCAGAGTTTTTAATTAAAGTCACAAAGTTTATTTTATAATTCTTGTTAAACAGTTTGAATGTTTTTATGTTTCGGTTCAGTTTATATTTTTATTCTCAGTGTTTTTTCCACTGGAGGCAGGTTTAAAACGTTCTGAGCTCCATCTATAATTCAGTCCAAATCACTTGAAGCTGCGTGTTTTTCTGCTGCGGTTATATAAGAGGCGTTCTGAGTTCTGCACCTGTTCTGTTGCTGCAGGCGGGTCAGCCCAACCCGGCGGTGAAGCTCTACGTCGTCAATATTTACGGGCCGACGCACACGCTGGAGCTGATGCCTCCGGAGACGCTGAAGCTGCGGTGAGAGGAGCTGCTGACGGATGATTCTGACATTTTAAACTTTTTTTTTCTGACACTCAGCAGCTTTAATTAAAGCGTCTTCCACAGTCGGGCTGGTTCTGGTTCTGGTTCTGCTGCTGCTGGAAGAGAAGAGAAATACAAATAAATCATGAAGAAGTTTTCTCCCCTCAGGCAGGAAGTAAAACATTTATTATTGACAGTAAAAGCTGTTTATTTCCTCTGAACAGGTGAGACGTTCAGGTGTAGCTCACTTTGGAGACAAATGGACAAAAATAAAAGTTTATTGGTTTTAAAGTTTCAAAGATTATTTTTCTTTTAAACTATAAAAACAGCTGTGTTCAAATCTAAAGAAACTTCATCCCTGATTGTTTAGAAATAATAAACATCCTGGGATCTCCCAGTGGGCGGGGCTACAACAAGAAAACTTTTTGTTTTTTAACTCGAACCTCTGCTGAGATCAGTTTATAATTCAGCTGTTTTTATTTTTACAGGGAACATTATGTGACCATGGTGAAGTGGATCAGTAAGACCAGGACCGCAGTGAGGTGGCTGAACCGGGCCCAGAACATCTCCATCCTGACCGTGTGCGACACCACCACCGGAGCCTGCGTCGCGGTGCGTTTTTACCGTCTGTAAAGGGGGTGGAGCTTGAAGCAGAAGCTGTTTTTATCTGATTTATGACCTGATGGCTTGCCGTACGTCTCATTTCCACAGAGATGATTTGAACCCAACAAGCAGCTGCTCTTGCTTTGCTTTAGATCGAGTCTTCGGTGATTAAAACTAATGTTTTCAGCTCCAATCAGACTTGTTTTAGCTCAGGTGAGGTGAAGCTGCTTGAGTTTCAAACAAAGATAAAAACTTCTCTGAAGAAGTTTTGACGGCCGCCTCACAAATCAGATGAATTATTGGCCATAAGTTCATTAAAAGTAAATCAGTCAGTCCGGTCACACGTCATCGATCGTCTCGTTAACAGCTCCAATTACTGAATTCAGTCCTCGCCTCACGTCCAATCAAACCGTTTTCAGAGCAACTCTCCTCCAAGTCCGGCTCTGAGTCGATGACTTCACACAGGAGAGGAAACATAAACATATTAAAGATGTTCTGCAGGTCTGCGTGGACAGCGTGTTTCTAACAGGAAGTCCTGAACGTTTGTGTTTAAAACACCTGCTGAGGTAAAATCCTCCATGTTTTGGACAAAGTGCTTCATCATTAACCTGCAGTTGAACCGTTGGATCGTCTCCAGCTTCTGCAGCTTCTGATTTTCTCTGATTTGCACAAAAAACAAAAACAAACTGGTCGTCCAGCCAGGAACGGGCTCAGCTCAGAGTTTGGCCGCGGCGCTCAGAATCCTCGTGCCAACGGAGGAAACAGACTGAAAACGTTGTTCCCATCGGCTCGTTGGAACAACTCCGCTTGTTCTGAACCCAGAGTAGAGTGAAAATAAACGGCTTTGTTCGGACATCATTTGAATAAACAGTTCTGAAATATTAATGTAAAGTTTTGTCATTTAAAACCTGACTTTGCCTGCAGCAGCAGAGCGTTTTAATCAGAGTGAATTATTTATATTTGTTTTTCAGAGACATGAAGAAAGCTCTGAGCTCTGGCTTTCAAAGCAGGTAATTTTATATTTATTTATACGGCTTAAAACACCTTTGCTCCTGGATCTTTTATGTGTTTGAATATTTTTCAGACAATGTAAATAATTTATTATAACTGTTTCTGAGGAACTGTTTGTCTTAGTGTTGAGGAGTTTATATTTATTTTAGGTGGTTCTGCTAACAAGCTAACAGCTAACAGTACTAATGTGTCATTTAGCAGATTAGCTTTGTCGCTATACTTTAAAACCACTAGCAGACTGATTAACTTCCACTAAATTACATTTGACCAACTTTAGGTGTGCTAACAGCTAACAAGCTAACAGGTTTGTGTCCGTCCCACCAGGCTTCAGCTGGAAGGAGACACAGAAGTGATGCAGACTGAGGGACAGCTGTCTTAGCGGTTAGCTGTTAGTGTTAGCTTCTGCTAATTTGTACGCTTTTGGCAGTTTAGCATTAGCTTTCGCTACATTTTAGGTGGATTGTTTGTTAGCCTAGTTAACTTTTTGGTTAGCTGTTCCCACCGCTGACTGAAGAGTTTTGCTTCTGTTTCATCAGTTTTTGTCTTGATGAGTCTCTAAAAACTAAAACTAAATAAAAGTAAAAAAGTGCAGTTTGATCAGGGAACGGGTGCTTTGAACACAGAAGAAAAATAAAAATAAATCTGAGTGACTGAAGCCGTCCTCTCTGCAGAACCAAGAACCCGTGTTCTCCAAAGATGGGAACCGTTTTTTTCTGACTGTTCCGGTGAAACAAGGAGGACGAGGAGAGTTCCACCACATCGCCATGTTTACGACACAGGTAGCGTTCCAACCTTTTTATTATTAAACATTGGTTCCACATGTCCGGACTTCAGACAAAGTACTTTTTGTTTTAATGTTTTACAGTTCAGAGCGGATCAAAACGAGGTCCGACATCTAACATCAGGAAACTGGGAGGTGACGAAGATCATCTCCTACGACGAGAACACAGATAACCTGTGAGTTTAAATATTTAAGATTTAAAAACAAATCTAATTTATTTTAAGCGTAAAGGCTTGTTGTGGTCAGATAAAAAGTCTCTGTGATGGACACAGACTACTGTAATGAGAGTCTGGAGGAAGATTATCTGGAATTATAATCTACTTTAATTCAGTTCAGTTTCAATGTAACTTTGTTACCAAGTCTTTTGCTGATAAAATGTCAAATAAATGAGTCAAACTAGAGCTAAACCAGAGGATGGTTGGGTTTATATTCTCTTACATCAGGTGTTATTTTGTTTTCAGGTATTTCCTCAGCACAGAGGGATCATCACGAAGACGACAACTTTACAGGTTTGTCTTTAAAACTTGATTTATTATCAACAAAAAGCTTCAAATCTTTGATTAAACTGGTTTTAAAAACAAGAATCGACTCATCATCAAGTTAAACTTTGTCTTTATAATAAATTAACTTGAATTAAACCCAACATTGTCTCTGTTTTACAATTTAAATGCTTTAAATCTAATTTTATTCTTGTTCCAAATTGACATTAGTTCTTATTTACCTGTTAGTGTGATAAACAAGGTAAACTGTCCTCATTACCTGCTGTTAAGAGGAATATTTGCTTTTTATTTTGTCTCCTCAGTGTTAAAACGGTGGGTCTGTTCCCTCGAAGGTGTTTGACCTGCGAGCTGAACAAAGCTCACTGTTTGTACTTCGACGCCGACATCAGCGCCACGAACCAGCACCTCATCCTGCACTGCAAAGGTAGAACCTCCAGTTTGTTCTGAACGGCTATAAAGCTGTCAGGAGAGAACCAGCAGCTGCTTTAACGTCTGGTTTTAAAGTTATTCATGTTTTTAAAGCTGATATTCAGGATAAGAGTCACGGTTCTGATGGATGAATTTAGGAGAAATGAATAGTTAAAGATGATAAAAAGACAGCAATTTTATGATGATAGAAACAAGAGCTCCTTGGTTACCATGGTAACCAGGTAAAAACCAGGTCAGTACTAAAAATATCCAACGTTGACCTTTCAGAAAATTATATTCTGTTGTTTTTTCTGTCATAAACAGCCTAAAAATACAGCTTTACTAAACCTGACTTAGTAGATCTAAACCTGATCTTAATCCTGACTTGGTAGAGTTTATCTGGTCTTTGTCGACTTTAGAGTAAACCTGACTTTAGGTTTATGTTGACTCTAATCTGGGATCATTGAAACTTTAAACTAAAGTTCATCAAACATGTGAAACTTTAGAGTTTAATGAGTTTTAGTTTTTTCATCAGTTAGATGTTGATTCAGCTGTAATTGAGTGACAGACTGGAGGAGTTGATGCTCACCTGTTGCAGGTGAACGGGTGAGCGGAGCTCTTAAAGTCCACTCAAACAGCTTCTCAGTGGGTTTTGATTCAGGCTGAGTGACACTGAACGATGAGAAACATCAACAAAACAAACAAAAAGCTCTGCTTCGTCTTCAAACTGAAAGAAAATACAGCTGAAGACGTTTCGGCTGTTTTATTTTAGCTGCAGCTTTGATAAACGTTATAAAATCAGACGTGAAATATTTTTTCTCTTTCAGGTCCAGGAGCTCCGACTGTGATTTTACACAACCTGAGTAACTCCAGTAAGTCAAGAAGAAACTGGATTTTTGTTTTATTCAAACCAGTTAAAACTCAAACATAACAGAAACATTTGTTTAAATCTTTTTCTTTCTTTGTTTGTGTTAAAGCCTTTAACTTATAAACTTTATTATTATTTTCTTTAATTAAATATCAAAATGTCATTTTTCTTTTAATGCTCTAACTTTAGTCATTTTATGGGACTGCAGCTTTAAAACAGAAACTAAACATTTATTGTTGTAAATTTACTATTTTATAAACAAAACCAGAAAAAGAAGGAAATAATTTTACTGTTGTCATTAAATATAATAAAAACAGAGCTGGAGACCAATCTGCAGCTCAAGTGATTTTGAGTTTAATTATCAAAAAATAAAACAGATTTTCTTCTAATTAATTGGCTGAAAATCAGAATTCAACTCGTTTAGTTAAGATAAATGAATTCAGTCCAACTTTTTATTTAAATGATCACAAAATGCAAAAACAGTTTGATTTAATCAGCTGAACAGGAACAAATCTGTTTAAAACCTTTTAAAATCAGTTTAATAAAGTGTCTTCTTTAATAATCTGAGGTCAAAGGTCAAACGTTCTGAAAGGTAAAAGTCTTCTCACCTTGTTTCAGTCATAAAAACAGATCTTTATTAAAACAGGTTTTGTCTTTTTGACTTGAAGAACAACTAATCTGGATTAATTTGACGTTTTTAACATTGTTAGCGTCCAGCCGTCGCTCGCGGTCTAAACGTTAGCGTCCAGTCCTCGCTCGTGGTCTGAACGTTAGCTTCCAGTCCTCGCTCGTGGTCTGAACGTTAGCGTCCAGCCGTCGCTCGTGGTCTGAACGTTAGCGTCCAGTCCTCGCTCGCGGTCTGAACGTTAGCGTCCAGCCGTCGCTCGTGGTCTAAACGTTAGCGTCCAGTCCTCGCTCGTGGTCTGAACGTTAGCGTCCAGCCGTCGCTCGCGGTCTGAACGTTAGCGTCCAGCACTCGCTCGCGGTCTGAACGTTAGCGTCCAGCCGTCGCTCGCGGTCTGAACGTTAGCGTCCAGCACTCGCTCGCGGTTTGAACGTTAGCTTCCAGCCGTTGCTCGCGGTCTGAACGTTAGCGTCCAGCACTCGCTCGCGGTTTGAACGTTAGCGTCCAGCCGTCGCTCGCGGGTTGAACGTTAGCAGCTGTGCAGCAGAACACGGGGCGATGCGGCGGGTCGTTTGGACAGAACCGCCCTCCACAGCTGGAACCGGAGAGACTCTGTTTTCACAACGAGGAGCGATTGATTCTGGGTTTTCCATCAGAGGAGCTGGATTCCTTCTCATTTAGACGTCACAAAATAAAAATAAAAACATCACTCAGAGTTGTTTGTTTTTACATGAGGAGAAACTAATTTCAGGCTTGTGGAACGATTTTATTCTGCTTGAATTAAATAATCTTTAAATAAAATGCTTCCATCAGTTTTATTCCAGCGATGGTTTAAACTGAATCCATCAGATCTCTCCTCGTGTCACTTTAATCCACGTCTCTAATCTCCACAGATTACTACATTCTGGAGAATAACTCTGTACTGAAGGCGGCTCTGAAGTACAAGAGGATCCAGAAGACGGAGTTCCGGACCGTCCCGATGGAACACTTTGGTGAGAGAGCAGGTTTCTACAGCGGATCAGAGAAACGTTGGTTGTTTTACTCATCTTTATCGTCTCCACAGATTTACCCCTGAAGATTTCCTACCCTCTGGACTTCTCAGAGTCTCGTCATTATGGACTCCTGCTGGTGGTGTACGTACAGAACCTGGACCTCCTGGTGGGACTGGGTTTCTCACTGCATTAAAAAACAAACCGTACAGCTGTTTGCTTATTAACAGAACTTTAAACCACAGAACTAAAATAAAGACGTCTAACAACAGGACCAACTCTATGGAGCTAAATCTGAAGGTGGAAACAGGAAAATCTTTTTAAATTGAAAAAAAAAAAAAAAGAGATTTGAAACTCGAAGATGATTGACAACTTCTTGTATTATATATGTAAATATGTATGGCATGCCAAGGTATCATAATTAGGGAGGTACGGCACTATAGCAGTACGATAGCGGGACTTTATGTTATATACGTTTAAATATATATGGAATGCCAAATTATAATTATGGAGGTATGGCATGCTGTTGCATTGCATATTTAAATATGGCAGGCATTTGTATATTTAAATAAGTACGGCAGGCCATTGTATTGTATAATTATTTTTATTTATTTTATTAGAAATGTATTCATTTCATTAAAAACAAATAACTGTATACAAAAGAAAACAAAAAATATACAAATTACTGTTGTATGGCATGCCATTGTATTGTATAATTAATAAATATGGCAATATATATTTTCTTCAGTTTCAAATACATTTTTAAATCGCAGTTTTTTAATTTAAAAAATAATTTGGAACAAACTTTATGTCCCGAGTTCAGCTTCATACGACTCTGACAGCTAATTTATTAGCTAAATGTTTGTTAGCATGGCTAGCTGTTCCCATGGTTGACTCTTGCTTTACTTCTGCTATTTTAAAACAAAATGGCGGCCCTCACAGAGTGTAGAGTAACTGTGACGTTAAGCTGACTTTAAAGGTTCTTCGGAGTCTTCCTCGTTGAATCCAGAGACAGGAGAAGTCTGACCAGCTGTGAAACTCCAGAACCAAGACGTGTTTTTTTGTTCTGTTTTCAGTGACAGCGCCCCCGGTGGTCAGGCTGTGAACGACCGGTTCTCCCTGAGCTGGGACTCGGTCCTGGTCAGCTCCGATAACGTGGTCGTGGCCCGTCTGGACGGCCGGGGCAGCGGGTTCCAGGGCCAGAGGATCCTGCATGAAGTCCACCAGAGACTGGGGACGGTGGACGTTCAGGACCAGATCGCTGCAGTCGAGTACGGCTGTGTTTAATAATAAAAATGTCTAACATTTATACAAATACCACAACTTATAAAGTTAAATAGCAGATGTTAAACTTTAAATGTAACATTCTGAAGGTTTGAGGATTATCTAGTTGTTTTTTAAACCATTTGTGTTGTTTTGTGTTTCAGATACATGATAAAGTTTCCGTACATCGATCGGACTCGGGTAGCTGTGTTTGGAAAGGTGAGTTATTTTAAAAGCAGGTTTGTGTGGTTGCAGCTCAGCGTGTCGACGGTTTAATAATAATAGAAGTAACTGTTTGGTTTCCAGGGTTACGGAGCGTACCTGACGTTAATGATGCTGAAGGCTACAGACAACCTGTTTAAGTGTGCGTGTGCCACGTCGCCGGTGACGGACTGGAAGCTCTACGGTGAGGAGAGCGTCTGACAGAACAAAGAATCTGTGTTCACCAGCAGCTCCGCTAACAATCCATCACTTCTTCACGCAGCCTCGGCCTTCTCGGAGCGATACCTCGGCATGCCGTTACGAGACGACAGCAGATATCAGGTGTGTGTCCTCCTCCTCTTCCTCCTCTTCCTCGTGCTCGATGCCTCTCAGCACATCACCACCGTCAGCCTTTGTTTTGTTCCTGCTCTGCGGGGTTTCCTGCTGCCTCAGACCTCATGTTCACATTTAAGAGGCGTCTTTTTCTCCAACTGAGCCCAGACGCTTCAGGCCCAGCAGAACCAGACGCTTCAGGCCCAGCAGAACCAGACGCTTCAGGCCCAGCAGAACCAGACGTTTCTGAACATTTTACAAAGAAACAAACAGAATTCAGAATCATTTTGTCGTTCTTCGTTCTCCTTCAGCTCCGAGGTTTAAAATGAAACTGATCTGGTCTTTAACAGGTTCTAAAGTCTGACCAGGTGAACAAAAACTGGTTCTAGATCCTCCCACTGGGTCGGCATCTGCTGTCCATCAATCTGAGAAAGGTCAAAGGTCATTTAGAGTCCATCATTCTTCACCCCGAAGGTCAGACCCATATCTGACTCTACAGGCCTCAGTTAGTTAAAGGTCAAAGGTCAAAGGTCATGGCTTGTTTGGAACCACAAGACTTGTGGACCAGAACCAGACTAACGGACAGATGTTTTACCCAGAATGCACTGCAGCAAACAGCTCCTCCCAGCTGTCAGCACGGGGGTGGAGGGCTGATGGTTTGAGTGGACCAACGGGTTCTAGAGTCAAACTGGGTCCAACAGAACCACAGCAGCTGATCCACAGCAGAACGGGTCTAAAGGAACAGAACCAAGGTTAGAGTCCAGAACCTGACTCAAACCTGTGCTGGGACCTTCAGAGAGCAACGTTAGAAAAGAGGTCCTACAAGATCCTGGATTAGGTCCGACCCGTCTTATTACAGAACCCTGGACCTGGTCTGTAAATCCAGGTCTCTTGATCTGATGCTACATGTTTGTGTTCTCCTCTCAGTTCTCCAGTCTGCTGCAGAACGTCCAGGCTCTCAGGGAGCAGACTCTGATGCTGGTCCACGGCACGGCTGACGGTAAGAACCGAAAAATCAAATAATAGAACAACGGCTCGGCCCAGATCCCAGTCCTGGGAGGTAACGAGGCCAACAGTTTCTAATCTACAGACAAAAGAAGAGCCGGTAATCTGAAGTGATGCTGGGATGTCCCGAGGAAAACAAACCCTGATGAATCATGCATGTCGGATCTGTGGAGGTTCTGCCGTCTTTGTCTCGTTAGGATTCTGCTGACACGCTTTGTTTTTTCTTTTTTCTTTTCCTCCAGCCAACGTTCACTTCCAGCATACTGCTGAGCTCGTCAAGAACCTGGTGAAAGTTGGAGCGAATTACTCGATGCAGGTGAGTCACTGCAGAGAGAAACACTGGTTTTATTATCAGCTGCTCTGTTTGTGTGGCTTAAAATGAGCTGCTTCAGAATCCTCAGTCCTGGTCCACATCATGACCTCTGCTTTTATATTTTGGGTTGAGTTTGTAGTTTAAATACAGTTTTATACTTTCAGGTCAGGTAGAATCTGTGTTGGACGAGTTCTTATTTAATAGAGTTCATTTAATCTTCCTTTAAATTAAGATTTAATCCTGATGAAGTGAACACAACTACCTGTTTTTAATCCTTCACAATAAGAGTCTCAAAACATGACATTTTAAAAAATGTCTCACGTTATTGTTGTTGTTCAGTAAACTTACCTGAGATTGTTTGAAAGTCAACATGAATCATTGATGCAACATTTCTCCAACTGTGAACCGTTAGAAACCAGTTTATTAAGCTGCTGCACTTTTATTCTTGTAGGTAACTTAAGACAGGACATAACTGTTACATTCTCTGCCTCAGGATTAAATATTTTACACTGCAAATGTTTGTTAAATAGATGGGCTTTTATTTGATGAGAAACCTTCATCCAGGCTGCAGAACGCTACGTTAGATAAAAATAAATCTCTGTTTGGTTAAGAAAACTGCAGCTAATGTGGGTTTAGTTAATGTGGGTTTAGTTAATGTGGGGTTTAGTTAATGTGGGTTTAGTTAATGTGGGGTTTAGTTAATGTGGGGTTTAG
>JARVJO010000061.1:3729702-3745231 GCA_031762555.1 Cynodonichthys magdalenae
GTGGCATGGAGGCAATCAGCCTGTGGCACTGCTGAGGTGTTATGGAGGCCCAGGATGCTTCGATAGCGGCCTTAATCCTGGTTTCGATGTGATGGGTCACATATATGCTTTTCAGATTATCTCCCTGTAAATGTTGTTTTGACAAATAAAGTTTAAAGAAAAATTAGCACAACCTGCTACTTGTAACACCTGGATTCTGAAGTTGCTGTTCAATCTGAGCTGATAGAATTTAAATACAGTGAGGGCCTAGAAAATACCCCCCCCACCCCCTCCTTTAACAAGGTTAAAATGTAAGACTAACATAGGAGAATTTAGTTGTTTTATCCTGTGTTTTTATGCAATATGAAGTAGTAAAATATAGTAAAAATACTATAAAACTTGTAACTAGATAAATCTGTGATTGAATTCAAAGATCCAAAAGAAGCTGAAACGGAGCTTTGTAAGATAAAAAAAGAACAGTTCATGGCTATGAGAACACTAGAAAAAAGCTAAAAGGTCAGGAGGCTAGATGCAAAAAGTAGAGGTCTAGCTAAAAAGTGTCAAGTGTGAAAAGACTAGCTTGACGCTAAACATAGTATAATGCTAGCTAACTCTAAACATTTTAAAAGGCTAACATAACGCTAACAACAGCAGAACTGTCATGAGTGATCAGACTCAAATACACAAGATTTCATAAAGTTGTTAAAATAAAAAAAATGGGGGGGAGCTGACAAAGCAGCAGAATTTACAAAACTCAGGAGAAGATCAAAAGCAGGGAGAAGAGCTGAGGAGTTGACAGGAGGCTGTATCTAAAGGTGGAGTCACCTGGGCTGATTGAGGATAGGTGAGAGCAGCTGGCAGGGGAACTGAACACAAACTAATCAAGAGCATTGTCAGGACAGCTAAAAGCTAAAAATATCAGGATATATCAAAGTGCCAAAAGCTAGCATAAATTAAAAATTAGCAAAAGACTGACAAAAACCTACATGATGCAAAAGTGTAGTTAAAAGCTGTAATTAGCAAAAGGAGACAAAAATAAAAAAATTCTGAGGCAGATTCAAAACAAAGGGTTTTTTTCTGTATGTATATATTTAGTGAATTTTACTTTAAACAACAGTATCAAAAGAAAAAGAATCAAAAACAAACGTTGCATCATCCAGTCCCTGAATGAGTTGAATAAAAGCTGTAAAACAGGCGTTTTAAAACAGTGTTGTTGTAATTCAAGCTCCGGCCGGGAGGGGGCGGCAGCACAGAGTCTCCGCCTGTAAACAACCTTTCACCCTCACAGGAAGACCGTCATCAGCATCATAGATATGATGATCATCCCTGCTGCTGTGATCATGGAGGAACATTTCGATAAATTACTGGAGCAATGCGAAGCTCAGGAGCTGGAGGTGAGCAGAGAATTGATTTATATTCGTGTCTGACGGACTCAGAGGTTTTTATGTGACCGATGTTCGAAACGATCTGCTGGTTTGATCGGTCGGTGTTGTTGAAATTAATGCTTTGCTAAATCTATGAGAATATTTACAAAATCGACTGGGTGTAAATAGACCAGCTCCGTGTTTAAGTCCGGTAAAATGAATGAATAAATGAATGAATGAATGAATGACTTATAATTAAATGTACAGAATAATAATCATTTAGCTTTTCTCGGTGTTTTATTTTACACAAGCTAGCGGTTTGTTAGCTATCATTTGAGTTATTTTGTTTTTTGTGGGACTTTAGTAATGACTTTAATGACTTTACTAACTAAACAGTGTATTGCCGGATTAATTTCATTACTCATTGTTTATATAAATATTAAAACATGTCCGGAAAAGGAGCTAATCCCTGCAGAAGCTAACTGAAAGTGACTGCACCTGTGTTTGTTATTAGCTTCTCTCTTAGCCAAATACAAGCTACAATTTGTATTTTTTCTTCTGATTTTGTATGTTTTTATTGACTCTAAAGACTCTACTGAATAACACTGAATAACAAATGTATTGGGATTATTCTAATAACTTTTTTATGTGTAATTATTAAGAACATGTCAGGAAAATGAGCTAATCCCTGCAGAAACAAACTGGAAATGACTGTACCTGTGTTTGTTTTTAGCTTCGCTCTTAGCCAAATACAAGCTACAATTTGTATTTTTTATTCTGACATTGTATGTCTTTACTGACTTTAAAGACTCTACTGAATAAAAAATGTAACTTTTGTGTGTAATTATTAAGAACATGTCAGGAAAATGAGCTAATCCCAGCAGAAGCTAACTTGAATTGACTGTTCTACCTGTTTGTTGTTAGCTTCACATTTAGCCAAAAACAAGCTACCATTTATGTTTTTATTTTATTTGGTTGGACTATAATACATTTAAAGAGTCTCCGAAAGAATGATTTATTGGCAGATAAGGTTAATTACTGTGTGTTTATGTAATTGTTAAAACATGGCAGGTAAAGGAGCTAATGCTAATCAAGCTAACAGTTTGTTAACTTCACAAATAACCAAAACTAGTGTGTGATGTATTTGTTTTTATACAACATTTCATTAATTTGGATGTTTCCCTGAATGAACTCACCTGTGCTGATATCAACAGGCTCCAGGAGGCATCGCAACACCTCAGGTGTACGCTCAGCTGCTGGCTCTGTATTTATTGAATAATGACATGTAAGTTGTTTGGTTTTCTCTCTCAGCTGATCCTGATGTCTGTTAATTAATATTCTTTGTTTGTTTTGGGTCTGAGCTGTGTGTTTCTGGTCCAACAGGAATAATGGCAGGTATCTGTGGAAGAGGATCCCCCCATCAATAAAATCAGTGAGTTTATAAAGTAACCTATGTTTGCAGGTTAGAGCTGTAAATATCTTACCTGTTGCAGGTGGCTCTTATTATAATGTAGCTGCTGGATGTTTGTATTTATACTGAAATTAAATAAAGCATTCATCTATCTATCCATCCATTCACCTATACATGCAATCATTCATCCATTCATTCATCATCCATTCACTTATCCATTGTTCATTTATTTATCTATTCACCCATCCATCTGTCCATTCATCATTTTATCCATCCATTCATTCATATATCCATCCATCCATCCATCCATCCATTTTTCATTCATTCATTTATTCATCCATTCATTTATCCATTCATTTATTCATTTATAAAATCCATTCATCCATCTGTCCATTCATCATTTTATCCATCCATTCATCCATCCATTATTCCTTTAAATTTTAATAAAATGTCACTTATCTACAACAGGTAAGATATTATTTGTTTAGAACCTTTTCTCTAAAGTCCCCTTCAGAAAATAGAACAATTGCTTTAAATCTTAATTTCAGTGTTAAACATCAGAGATCTGCATCAAATAAATCAAACAGTCACAACTGGCCAAAAGTCATCTGATTATTTCAACAGAATGTTTATTTTTTATCCGCAGTCTGGAAAACATCAAGACTTCAGTGTTTTTTAAATTTCTCCTCATTTCAAACTAGGGGTTCAAAACAAAAACACCCTGACTGAGAACCAAGGCTGAGTTTGAGTCTGCCTGGCTGAGTTTAACCCCTCTGCTTCTCCCCGTGGCGCTCAGGCGAACCCCGAGCTGACGGCGATCTGGGCCGTGGGCCAGCACATTTGGCAGAGAGACTTTCCAGGGATCTACACGGCCATCGCCGCTCAGCAGTGGTCGGAGAGCATTCTTCCCGTCATGGAGGCCCTTCGAGGTAAAAACAGGAGAAAACATCTGAGCCTCGACACGTCGTGAAGCTTCTCAGATTTACAGCAGGAACTTTTATATGACTTCCAGACGTAGCTGTGAGCTCAGACGCTAAAATAAACAAACTGTTTAACTCTTAATTCCCATTCAAGAGGAGTGAATGAGATGAAACCTGTTGTGTAATTACATAAAGGTATCAGCTGATTTTATTTCCCTCCTCACGATCGCAGCATGTGACGGTTGTGCAACAGGTTAAGAATAGAGTTCCTTGATGTTTACAGTGTCGAGGCTGATAAAAACACACAACATGGTTTGGTAACTCCTGCAGGATGGTGCAACCGCCAGACATCACTGCTTTAATCCTGATATATTTAAACTTTAAAATACATTTTTATGTCTCATACATTCAATCTAATTTAGGCTGCTGTTTAAATATTTTAGCAGCAGAAAAGAAGACGTTTGTTTTTAGATTTGAGTAAATAATTCAGTTTTAAAAATGTTTACATCAATCAAGCTTAAGCGGAGTGTTTATTTTTTGTGTATTCAATGTTTAATACAAGTGGCACAAAAATGTAATAAACTAACATTATAAACATTTAAAGCAGGAGTGGCAAACTCATTTTCACCAAGGCATATGAGCTTTATGGTTTTCATTAACTTCCTGAGCCCCAGTACCAAACAATAACTGAGCTCTACGTGGTATTTCCTGTATAGGAACAGTGTTTTAACACATTACAAAGTGTGTACGACTCACTCAATGTAAAATAAATACGATAGAAATACTATTAAAAGTAAGAGTTTTACTTACGGTTGAGTCTCCCACTTTCCAACAGAGAATTCCCACTGGAGGTGCGTTCCAGTTTAAATTCACAACTCGTAAGTGGGAAATTCCCACTTCCCAGTACAACTGGGTGGCAGAAAAGGTCGTATAGCTTAGATTGGGCCTAAAAAATCGGACCCAAACTTGAAGGCATTGTTTTTGAGCGTGATTCAACTCGACTAGTTAACTGGGATTAGAAGCTCGAAGTAAATCCCATCCTTATATAAAATGCTGTCACTAATTTTGTACAGATCCGGATTTGGACCGAAATTATTAGTTGAAGCTATAAACCTAAACTTTTAAAAGTAGTCAATGAAAATACAGTAAAATGGAGATTTTACGCAGCTACTACATCATTATGTGGGTAACATAATCCACATGCATTATGGGAGATGTAGTTTCTGTTCAATGCTGTCTGTAAAACAGCATCTTTGAAGCCCTCACAGACCACATGTGGTCTGCGGGCTTTGAGTTTGACAGATGACTTAAACTTTGTGGTCTTTATTTGTTTATCGGAATCAAATAGTTTATGAAAAATAATAAAATTGAAAACCTAGCCTTATGGTTTGGGCTGTTTCCTCACAGGAAGAAGGTCCTACGTTTGGACCTGGAGGTCTTTCTGTGTGGAGTTTACAGGTTCTCCTCTAGATTTCCTCTAAAAGCATGATGTTAAGATGCACATATATCTTCAGATCTGTGAGCTCTGGGAGATTTTTTTTATTAAACAGAAGGTAAAACATAAAATAAAAACATACAGCTTCACTAAATCACTCTGTGGACCACAAATGGCTCCTGGGCCAGACTTTGGACAGCCCTGAAATAAATAAATATAAAATAATTTAAAGATTATTAAAAGTTTCGACACTCAGAGGAACTGGAAACATTCTGATTGACACGACTTCCTGTGTGGAAAACAAATAAAAGCAGTTGTTGACTTGTTTATCAGGATCCTGAGCTCCTCCCTCCGTCCATGTTTCTCAGAGCCCGTCACATGCGTCCTGTTTGTCCCAGATCAGTCCATCGGTTCTGTCTTCAGGCCCGCAGTGCCCGCTGGGACACGTGACGGAGGAAACAACCGGGGTGGGTGGGGAGTGTTTCTGTGAAAAGATCCTGGGCCGGTCAGCGGGACGGGAATGTTTGGTCTGGGTGGTGGGAGAGGATCAGGTGTCACCAGCTGTGAGGACCCCTATAAAACCCGGAGCTTTGAGCTCAGGACCAGAATAGATCCGAACACTTCACACGGAGGAGCTCTTAGAACAAACGCTGAGTTTTCTCTTTTTAAGAACTCCTCGGCTCCGTTTAAAGACTTTTTTTTAGAGACTTTTCATCATGGACGTGCAGAGGACAGGATCCTTGGTCCGACCCCCCAGCCCCATGGACAGCCTGGAGAAGCAGCTGAGTTGTCCCATCTGCCTGGACATGTTCACCAAACCCGTGGTGATCCTGCCCTGCCAGCACAACCTGTGCCGCAGCTGCGCCAGCGACCTCTACGACTCCCGCAACCCCTACCGCTTCTCCGGCGGCGTCTTCCGCTGCCCCACCTGCCGCTTCGAGGTCGTCCTGGACCGGCACGGCGTCCACGGCCTCCAGCGCAACCTGCTGGTGGAGAACATCATCGACATCTACAAGCAGCAGCAGGAGGGCAAGAACGACAGCACGGAAACCCTGAAGCCCAAAGAGTCCAAGGAGCCCATGTGCCAGGAGCACGAAGACGAGAGAATCAACATCTACTGCGTGAGCTGCCAGGCGCCCACCTGCTCCATGTGCAAGGTGTTCGGTCAGCACAAAGACTGCGAGGTGGCGCCGCTGCCCACCATCTACCAGACCCAGAAAGGGGAACTGAGCAACGCCATTGACACTCTGGTAGCCAGTAACAGTCGCTTGCAGGTCCTGCTGACCCAGATGGAGGACGCCTGCCGGGCCGTGCAGGAGAACGCTCAGCGCGCCAAACAGGGCCTGGCCGAGCGCTTCGACCTCCTGTACGCCATCCTGGAGGAGCGCAAGGCCATCCTGCTCGACCAGGTCGGCAAGGAGCAGGACGAGAAGGTGGCGGCTCTGCGGGCCCTGGCCCAGCGGTACGGCGAGCGACTGCAGGCGAGCACGGAGCTGACGGACACCGCCGTCCGGGCCCTGGAGCAGAGCGGCGCCGCCGAGTTCCTGCTGGCCTCCAAGGGCCTCATCACGAAGACCAAAGACGCCGCCAAGGCCTCTCTGGGCGAAGAGAGGCCCGAGCCGGGCTTCGAGAAGATGGACCACTTCACGCTGTCGACGGAGCACGTCGAGGCCGTCCTCGCCAAAATGGGCTTCGGCTCCGGCGACGACGAAGAGTTTGAGGACGCGGAGGAGGAAGAGTAAACCAGACCGAACTGGCTGCAGATATAGATTTGTGGTTTTTAACATAGCGTTCATGACGAGGACTCAGATTAAAGTCAGGGTGGAAACGATCAGTGCAATAATTAACGTCCTTCTCTTTGTCTTTTTATACTTTTGTATTTTGAAGCCAGCTCAACGGCAGAAACTAGTTTAGAGTTTTAACGTTCTGCACATTTATGTTGTAGGTCATGGAAATATTTGTTGTCCTTTTGTTAATTTGATCAACATGTCTTTACTGATACTTGAAATAAAGTTGCATGAAGTTAATCCCCCGTTTTGTTACTTTAAACTTCATTTAAACACAAACGAAGACGTGTTCTTCCCCTGAAACACCACCCAGCCCGTTGACTGCATTTAAAAAAAGCCCCTGCTCTGTTCGTCTGCGTTGCCTTTGCTGGTGAAAAGATGGTGGCTATTTTTAACGAGGTGAGAGGGCGCGAAATGAGGGTGACCCAGGAATAGACGGACGGGCCGGGTCCTGTTTCTGCTCCATAATACTCCCACTCATGAATATCTTGCTCAGCACCTTCAACGCCGTCCGAAGGTTGTGGTAAAAATACTTCCCAGGAGCAGAAAGCCCCTCAAAGTGACCTGCCTCTCCAGGTCACTACATGATTTATTTATAGCACTTTGTATTGACTTAACCTTTATTTTTTAATAGAGGAACATCAAGAAAACAATCTATGACCTCCTGGTTTTAGTGTCGTATTAAATCTTCAGTAACCCAGTGTTTAAGTTACTCTCTTCAGCTTTTTGGGCGAACTTTAAGACCAGGAAGCTGCTCCTGTGAATCTCTAACCTTCCCCTCCACAGCTGTCTGCTCTCATCCCAAACTGCCTCGGCGCTGTTGGCTCACAACAATCACCAGTTGCTAGGCTATAAAGCCCGAAAGGACATAACCCCGAGGCGTTTCTGCGATAGCTGCTGCAGCAGATACTTGTCAGCGTATGTTGGTGTGAGCCCCCCGTCACTCAGCGTAATCTCTACGTTTCACAGATAAAGAGCGCCGGCTGATAAATCCATTCGTGCTGAGAGACGGAACAATCAGAATTTATCTGAAGCATCTGCTGCTGCTGCTCTGGATCCTGGATGGAAAGTTCATGAGCTCTTTTTGAGAAGCTGACACAGTTTCCTGAAGGCTCATTGAATTATTGAATTACTCTTACATTTTCACAGCTCTTTTTGTCACAGACACCTTTAATCTGTAGAATTTGTGATGTCATCGCAAAGAAAAGATCTTGAATTTCTCTCAAATTATTAATTAATACACACTGATCTGATAGAAAATATATTGTTTTCCTCTACAGCAGTTCAGTTACAGATCATATAATCTACAATATTATACAGTAGGTGCAGTTGGGTCGATGGGTTCTAAAGACTCTGAGGGTTAAAGGGATCATTAAGTTCTTAGTCCTGGTGGAAGCAGGAGGGTTGGCATTAGCAATGTTAGCCTTAGCTGTAGCAGAATCAGCATGAACATTGGTAGAACTAGCGTTAGCAGGGGTAATTTAGTGTTAGCAGTATTAAGATTAATTGTAGCAGAATCAGCAGTAATATTGATAGAACTAGCATTAGCAGGGGTAATTTAGTTAGCAGTATTAGCATTAGCTGTAGCAGAACCAGCATGAACATTGGTAGAACTAGCATTAGCAGGGGTTATTTAGTGTTAGCAGTATTAGCATTAGCTGTTGCAGAATCAGCATGAACATTGGTAGAACTAGCATTTGTAAGGGTAATTTAGTGTTAGCAGTATTAAGATTAATTGTAGCAGAATCAGCAGTAATATTGATAGAACTAGCATTAGCAGGGGTAATTTAGTTAGCAGTATTAGCATTAGCTGTAGCAGAACCAGCATGAACATTGGTAGAACTAGCATTAGCAGGGGTTATTTAGTGTTAGCAGTATTAGCATTAGCTGTTGCAGAATCCGCATGAACATTGGTAGAACTAGCATTTGTAAGGGTAATTTAGTGTTAGCAGTGATGGCACTAGCTGTAGCAAAATCGGCATTAACATTGGTTCAACTAACATTAGCTGGGGTAATTTAGTGCTAGCAGTATTAGCATTAATTGTAGCAGAATCAGCATTAAGATTGGTAGAACTAGCATTGGCAGGGGTACTTTAGTGTTAGCAGCATTAGCATTAACTGTAGCAAAATTATCTTTACCAAGATTGGCATTAATGGTAGCAGAATTAACATTAGCATTGGTAGAATTAGCTGTAATGAAATTGGAGTTAGTAGATCTAGCATTAGCAGTATTAGCATTAGCTGCAATGGAATTTAGCATTGGTAGTAGCATTAATTGTAGTGGAATTAGCATTAGCATGAGTAAAAGTAGATGTAGTAAAATTAGCAATAGTTGTGAATTAGCAGTATTAACATTAGCTACGGTAGAATTAGCATTTTAAAAATTAGCACTGACAGGTAGTCTTAGCATTAGTTTTATTACCATTTACTGCAGTGGAATTAGCATTATCAGTGTTTTAACTGTAATATGTATTAGCTGTAGTAGAATTAGCATTAGCAGTTCAACCATTAAATATAACACAGTTGGCACAAGCAGTTCTAGCATTAACTGTAAAATTAGCATCAGCAGTCATAGCATTAACGGCATTCAGCCTGTGATTAATGAGCTTCCGCAGCTAAATGATCGTCTCCTTTTTGTTTACTAAATGGGTCCAGAACCCAGAGTTACCTCACGTGTAGTCCATATGCTCCTCTCTGACTCTGTGTTTTTATTGTTTACAGAGAGCACCCGACAGAGAGCGTACAGTCTGGTGGCTCAGGCGTACACGTCCATCACAGCCGAAGACTTTGCTGCCTTCGTGGGTTACTCAGTGGAGGAGGCAGTGAAGGGTGAGCCTGTTTACTGCTGAGCTGTTCTGTTGATCACAGCTGAGTTTCACTCATTAAGGAGGATGTTTTTTGTTTGAAGGAGTGGTGAGTCAAGGCTGGCTGGCAGATCCAGCTACCAGGATGGTGATGCCCAAAAAGCCAGGTAGGTGGCAGCATCGCCTTATTAAATCAGTTTTTTAATTTACCAAAACCATGAAGGGTTTCAGAGCTTATATGATCTGTGAGAAAAACACTTTGTGTTTAAGTTTTATTATTTTCAGGATATTTAACCTTATTTAAAATGAAGTTCATCATATTAAAACAGTCAAATATCTTCAAATCCTTTAAAAACTTTTTTTTAAATCTGCTTCTGACTTCTGACTTTTTCTCTCCTCTTTTTTGCTGCTTATAGCTACAGGTTTGCATCTTTTAGATTTTTGCCACTGTTTAGCAGCTTTAAGTTACTGTTCTGCAGCTTTTAGCTTCTTTTCTGCTAGTTTTATCTTTTAGACACTGTTCCGCAGCATTACCTACTGTTCAGCTGCTTTAGCTACTGTTCTGTAGCTTTAGCTAATGTCATGCAACTTTAAGCTACTGTTCTGCAGCTTTTAGCTTATTTTCTGACAGTATTACTTTTTAGCCACTGTTCTGCAACTTTTGCTCATTGTTCTGCAGCTTTAACAAACTATTCTGCAACTTTTAGCTACCAATCTGCAACTTTAGCTACTGTTCTGCAGTGTTTAGCCCCTGGTCTGCAAATTTAGCTACTGTTCTGCAGCTTTTAGCCACTGTTCTGCATTATTTGTTTAGCCACTGTTCTGCAGCTTTAGCTACAGGTTAGCTTTGAGCCACTGTTATATTGGCTTTAGCGTTTTCTGTATTTTTTGCTGCTTATAGCTGCAGGTCTGCTATTTCTATCTTTTAAACTGTTCATTTTAGCTGTTGACTAGTTTTTGCTACCATTCTGTGCCTTTTAGCTGCTATGTCTAGACCTTTCAGCTAATTTCAGAAATTAGCTATCATTTTGCTAATTTTACCTTTAAGCTTTCTGCTGCTTTTAGGTTTTTGCTAAGTTTTGCAAATTTAAGGTACTGTCTTGTTCCTTTTTAGCTATAGATTTGCTATCTTTGGCTCATTTTCACTAATCTATTTAGCTGTTATTCTTCTGTTTCCATCAGGGTTTTAGATTTTTCTCCTGCAGTTTTTGAAAATGTGAATAAAAACCAGCTCAGATTCACAGCAGAAGCACCATTAGATACATGAGCTGAACTGCTGTTTTCAAAACTTTAGCTCTTTCTCCATCAGCTGAAGTTTCTCTTCTTATGCAGCTGAAATGATAAATATTCCTAGAAACAGTCTCCCTTGTCTTCGGTCTCAGCACTTGTGCTGTGCGGATGTTAATAATTGAGCTTTTTAAATGTCTGAACCTGAATGTGTCAGATTTAATCTGGGACACAGACAGATGTTTGAAATCCAGACTGGACCTCTCAGAACCTCCTCTGTCCTCTGCAGATCCTCCTCCGGTGGCGTTGGTTCCTAACGAGCAGCAGTTGACCCGGCTCACAGACTACGTGGCTTTCCTGGAGAACTGAAGTCCTGAAACTCCACCCGCCGCAGCTTCTCCATCCGTTTCTGTAGTTTATGATGTTTTTCTTTTCGTCATAATAAACTCCAATGTGTACAGTTTCACCTCGTGTTTCAATATTTCTGGATAAACATTTTGTGTGTTTTTTTTTTATTTTTTATAAGATTTTAACTTTGACACTTTCAGCTTTCTATTTAAATAAAGTTTGTCACGCAGCCGGTCTTAAACATGAGCTTTATTTAGACGAGCTTTGTCTGATTTGATGAAGTGTTATAAATACATCTGGCTGCCATCTGCTGCATCAGAAGAATATTTTTATTTCCTTTAATCCAGTTTTCCTGCAGGATCTTTTGTTTCGGCTGTAATTAAAGGAAGATTCAGCTGTTTGATGTTACTGAAAAATAAGTTTGTTTTTATAACTTGTGGCTCCAAACTATTAGCTGAAGCCTCTAACTTGTGTTGTCTGTTTTGTTGGTGTCATGGCTTTCGGCTTGTCGTTGGAGGTCTATATTTAGACTCGTCCCAGAAACACGTGCAGACTTCGGCTCATGTTGAGGCCTGTTTTAAATCAGCCTCTGTCTGATCGCCTCCATATTTAAACAGAACTAATTTTAAACGTTCTCGGGGGGAGGGGGGTCTAGGCCTACCTCTAAAAAAATGGTGATCCCCCACTTAACCAGTTTCATCCTCGAGTACCGAACCAATACTTGATGTGCAATTTTTTATTTCAATATTTACATTTAGTAAAACCTCATAAGCATAAAACAAACCTTGTTTTTGAGCAAGTGAGTTAAAAATATAAATGATTAAAAATATTAAAAGTTAAATCTAGTCCCCCTAAAGGTCGTTCCCAGCTCTATCATCTTTAGGTACCTGTATTAATTTGAAAAACCTTAAAATCAGTGATATGTAGTATCTGGCCGGTTAGCTCAGTTGGTTAGAGCGTGGTGCTAATAACGCCAAGGTCGCGGGTTCGATCCCCGTACGGGCCAGCTTGACTTTTTTGTTCGTACGTCGTACTATAAAAAATATAGTATTTATACTCTATAATCAGCTTTTTATTTTTTCATTACATCGCCTTTATTATCATTGCTTTGATTTTTAATGTGGCAAGTAATAACATTCCAGAGTTCTTTTGCAGATTGGAAACAGACTTTCCACACTTTCATTTTTATAAGAGGAAGTCTGGATCGTTATTTACCTGCTCAAAATTTACCTGCTCAAACAAACAGAGAACCTTTCACATTTTTTCCATATATATGTGACTCTAGACAAAAGCACATTGAACGGCACTTCATGAGAAACACACTGTAAAACACTATTAATTTAAATGTAGATTTATCACAGTATCCTAAAGCAGGACCTAAACTTTCCCAGCAGAACTTTGTCTGAAATATTACAAAAAGCATCCCTTGGACGACCACTCGGACCAGATCCTATGGATCAGGAGCAGTTAGACCATCACAATGACACGATGTGCGTCTGTGGGAGTAAAAGAAAAGCTCCTCGGATCAAAGCATTCCTTTGCACTTTAAAAGCAGGAACAACAGTAAATCTCCGCTTTTTATTCTGACATGTTAACTTTTTGTCTCGAGTTGATTTTAATCTGAGTCAGACCCTGTTGGGGACCTGCAGAGTTTCAGAGGAACACGAGTCCAGAAGGTTTTCAAGCTTTGAAAACACTGAAATGCATGAGGTCACGCCACGAACTTTTACTGGTTTCAAGAACTATAATTAGTCAAGCTTTTAAAAACAGTTGCACATAAAAATCTGCAATTTATGCTAAGATATGTTGTTTCTGGTTGAGTTTAATTATTTGTAGTTTTTAAAACATATTAAAACAAACATAAATAAATATATTTTAAAGTTGGTGTTTTCCATCCAGTTCAGTCTCCATCTGTCAAAAATTAAACCAAAATATTCAAGTGAAATTGTTTTCCAACAAAACTGACAGCAAAAACAATTTAATAAAGTCTAATAAAGAGTGAAATATTAACAAATGAGACGTATTTGATTGGATTATTCTCAGTAAATGTTGGTAGTAGGACGCCATCCTCAGGGATGTGTACTCGGTCCTCCTTCATTCTGCTGAATTCAAAATGCAGATGATACAACAATGGAAATGACTCTCCGGAAATGCTAATAAAACATCTTAAGACTCTACCTCTTTGAGAAAATCTCTCAAAATTGCAATAAATTATCAAAATTTCAGTTGTAGTCTTGCTGAATTCTGAGCATTTACTGTGTTCTCAACTAAAATTGCACATGTATAAATCCGCTAATAGCAAAGTCAACCTTTTGTTTAGCAGATTAGTGTCTTTGTTAACTTTGGAAACTGTTAGGAGGCCAGTTAGCTTCCTCTAAATTAAGTTCTAATCTGCTAACAGCTAACAGTGAAGCTTGCATTTTGGTTTAGCTGTGCCCACCTCTGTTTAAATCTGGTGGGCTCTCATCGACGCTGAACATTACTGAACGTGTTCCAAACTCAAGCAACGGGACTGAGCGTCTCTGTGGGACCTGCCAACGTCTGGAAGACTCACGAGTCCTGACCAGTCCTGGTGAGACATTTGTCTTAACCTTTGGATCCAATCTGTTGCAGCTGTGAAACACAAGATGATCATTTAAAACTTGTTTACTTTGGTTTTTATTCAGATTAAAGTTTTGTTAATATGTTTTTGATTCAGCCGCATTCAAGTTTTTTATTGAAAAAAACATGATAAATATAAATCAGTTTCATGTTTTTCTTGTTTTTTTTCCTCTCAGTTGAGGCTATAAAATGTTTCAGCTGTTTTCGTCTCTCGACCTTCACATAGCAGAAGTCTTCGTCACTCAGATGTTTCCTGTCTTCTGAAGTCCATCTGTCCTCCCTGGGATCACAGCGAAGCCTCTGAACACAACAACAAGCTCAGTTTCTTCTTTTAGGGAAACGAAAGTTTTTTGTTTTTTTCAGTCTTCAGCAGACGCTGTCATTGTCGAGGTCTGTTGGAGGGGATCTGAAGTGACGTCTGCTTCACATCGCAGCTCATTTTACTGACATGATGAGAGTCAGGTGATCCACAGCTGCAGTTTTATAACAGCTGAGTCATCGGGGCTCCGCCTCCAGCAGCTGAAACCATTCATCAAACTCTTTTCTTTATTTCCACTTGTTTTATTTTGTAAAGAAGCTGCTGGGGTGGTTAAAGAAATGTTTCCATGTTTCCATGTGGGATGAAGAGTCATGATGATGATGATGATGATGATGATGAGAGGGGAAGAGAGGAAGAAAGATGGAGTGAGGAGGAGGAAACACAGAGGAGGCGTTCAGAACGGAACAACAGAGCATCTGGAAACTTCTCAGGTTTTATCAAGATGTTTGGATTTTATGGCTTTATTTGAAGCTTTTAAGATAAAAAAATAAAGTTTCTGTTTGAACCTTTAAACAAAAATATCCTGATTTATTACAACTAAATCCTGATTAATCAGGCCTGAAGACAACCTAAAGTTCAGTTTCACAAGAAAACTACTTTCTGGTCTCTAATCCCACAGGTTTCCTGATCTGCTAATAAGAGCAGAGACGTGGCATTAACCGTCCCGCTGCCAGCAGAACCAGAACCTGGACCTGAACTGATCCTTCACGAGTCCAAAGTTTTTCTTCCCAACCCGCATCCAGGCTCCGTGTGTGTGTGGTCAGAGGAAATTAAAGGAGGAAGACACACAAAACACTTGTTTTTCTTTTTAAGTTGTCTTTAATTAGAGGCTTCGTTCCAACAGATTATGAGTTATTTAATCTGCTGTTGGAGATCTGTCGTCCAGGACTGCTCAGGTCCAAAACCAGGTTTAAAAACAAAAGAAATGTCCTTGTTTGGCTTTTTTTCTAACATTTTTTCTTGATGGAAGGAGGGAAATGAAAGAGGTGGTGTCCAATCTGCAAGTTTTAGAACCCCTGACATCTCAGTCCATCACAAGGACACCTGGACAGGTCCCTGAAACTTTAATCTGAAGCACGTAGATCTGCTCATGGATCCTGGTGCTTCCTGTCTTTAGACCAATAGGAGAGGAGCTGACCCAAAAAGCCCCGCCCACTTTATTTACATAATGAGGCGGAAGTGGAGACAGAGAAATGTAAAAACAACACATGGAAATAAAGACTTGTGGGAAAATTATTCAAAATAATTAAATATAATCATCTAAAGCCCTATTCTGACGGGATAAGTATTATCTAGGGACCCCAGGTGATTTGTAATAATTACAGAGGTTGTCT
>JARVJO010000061.1:3757229-3771256 GCA_031762555.1 Cynodonichthys magdalenae
CAGAATATTCTGAATAAATGGCCCTATTAATAAACTAAAGACATGGTTTACCTGCCCGGTCGGGCAGGCATCGGGACTCACCCACCTGCCCGACAAGGGGTTTTACCTGCCCCGGGCAATCGGGCAATAGGATTTGTCGAACCCTGGGTTAATTATTTCAGAAATAGGACGACATCCAATAGAATAAAAACTGTTTTATCAAACAACAACATTAACTCGTCCACAAGAAAAACTCTCCATCCGGATAAACCTCATTTATGACATCACGGGTTCGTCTGCTTACTCTAGATATTTTTTCTGTCCCGCGAGTCTCTAAGACAAACACTTAAATCTTTGCACTGATCTTCTATGTAGTGAGAACATCCAGAGAGTTCTGGGTCCACTCCGGGGTCTCGTCCCAGTGAGACATGCTCTGTAAAACCTCCAAAGGGAGGTATCCAGGAGGCATCCTGATCAGATGAACCACCTCAGCTGATTTCTTTAGATGCAGATCAGCTCCTCGTCTTAAGGCTGAGCTCAGCCACCTTGCAAAGAAAGTTTATTTCAGCCGATTGGATCCAGGATCTGTCCTGATGCATCCTCAATGATCCAGGTAGAAAAATCTAACAAGGTTGACTCGGGTCGGGACAGGTTTTATTTGCTGAAAAGTTTGTCTTATATCCAAAAGACTTCTACAGTCTGAGGTGTTGGATAAAAGACAAAATAGTTATGCAAAAAGGAACTCGTCCAAAAGAGCTGATTCAACCTTGTTAGATCCAGGATTTGGTTCTTTTAGTCCTCATGAACACAGGTGAGGGTTGGAATGTGGACGGACCAGTAAATCCTGACTTTTCCCTTTAGACTCAACTCTTTCTTCACCATGATTAAAGAGGAATCCCTGATCCACTAATCCATCTCCATCCTAACATCACACAGGTACAAGATGCTCCGATATTTAAACCCCTCCCCCTGAGGCAAAGACTCCTCCCCCGACCTGGAGGAGCTATTTCATCCAGCTCACAATGTTATGTTAACAGGATTAGATTCTTACCATTGTGCTTTCTTTCAATTACAGCTTGCTGACTTTCCTGATGTTTATGATGTTTCCTATAGATATATATATAAAATGTTAATGAAATCATAAATATCAAACAAATTTACAATAAGCTTATTTTTAACAGAACTCACTCCTGTTGCACTGATGGTGGCAGAGGGTTTTTTAGTGGCTGGTCACTCTGCAGTGACTTACAGTTGCTGGGCTGTTCAGCAGTGCTTTCAACTGAAACACAGTAAATTATAGGAAACAGAAACATTTGGGTAAACTGATGCAAGCAGTGGAGTTTGTTTTTAAACTTTACACACTGTTGGACTTACAGCTGATGTACTTTGGTAACAGCTGGCCAAAATTCTGGATGTGTTTGTTATAAAAGTGAGAAATGCTTTCAATCCTCTTGAAGAAGACGTCCGAGGGCTCGCTCGCCATGCGCGACAGGACCTGAGTGTCCTTAGGACTCAGCGCCTCTCCCACACTGAAGATGACCAGGAAGTATCCACGACATTTAACCTCATTGGCGATACGAATTAGCTGCTCCTCTTCATCTTTAACGCTTCCCGTCACAAAGAGCATCAGTACCTTCCTGTCACGTTGCAGCGGCACCTTCTCAAACACTTCCTCCACTGTGGATTCGATGGCCGCCGCCAATGCTCGACCTCCCTCCAGCTGCTGTGTCTTCTCCAGCAGGAACTTGACGATGTCCTGAGAAGAGTGATGGTCGGTCAAGCCGAAGTCCACGTGAAGAGGAGACCCGGATTTGTTCTGGACGAATTCGTAAGGTGCCTGCTGGATGAAGGACACTCTCGCGTGATGCAAGGATGACGTGGGATTTGAAGACACGTGGAGGGCTTCTATCATGTGAGCTATGTATCTCTTAATCTCTAGGAAGAAAGAAGGGTAAGTCGACTCAGAGCTGTCGATGAGGAAAGCCATGTCGATGTCCACATCAAATGTCAATGACCTCCGGTCTCGGCTGATCGATGGAGGAATATAATCACACGTCTGATCCGGAGAGCAGGAATCTGAAAAAAAAAAAAACGAAACAAAACATTGAAACCTGCAATTTTAAATTAGAAGAAAATCCCCAAAATGCAACTTGGCAAATGCAGTAAAACCAACAGTTTATGTTAAAGTTTCAACCAACGTATTGTGAAAACCGCACCAAATTTATCTCTAAAAATGACAGTTACAGCCATTTTTTTGTGTTTTCAGAGTTAGCTCAGCCAGCCCTTTTGAACTGATAGACCCAAATAATGAACCCAATGAATCAAATAGAATCCTCCAGTGGTCCTTTTGTTAGAATTTTTTTGCGTACAGCAGTTTGTGAGATATATTTTTTTAAAATGTGACGTTTTTATTGGATTTAAAGTCCTCTATATGCAATCTTATGGGTTTTATGGTGAATTAAATCGCCATGGTAACATAACTCAAAGTAATAAAAAAGCTGAAACACTAGTTTTGATGTACAGGGTGAGTCAAAAGTCTCCATACACCCTTTTATTTCAGGAATGAAAGCTAAAATGAAATATCTGAATACTCCAAGTACTTTGTGAAGGGCATCTTTTAGGTTATGGCCAGAACGTGGATCAGGGGCATGTAGCATGTCAAAGAAAGACTAGAATTTTCTCTGGAATTGATTGAATAAATCAGCTGTGCTTTGTGATTTAATAGTTATCAACACTGAAGGTTGCAACAACTCCACAATCTTCTTACAGTTTTGGCAATTCTGCAATTCTTTATTCTGGCTTGTTGTCGTTGTTAACCATGGAAAATCTGTTTATTAGTTTAGCTATTCCTCCAGAATCTGTGCAGACTCATCATCTTACCCAGACAAACGTGGCAGTTCATGATCTTCTGGAAGACTGCGTCGTACTGGGCGCTCCCAGGACTGGGAAGAACCAGAACCTGAGCAAGCTGTGTGTTGTTGACCTGGCATCAAAAGAGGAACGCAAAGAAAAAAAATTGTTTTGAGCAAAAACTACACAAAACGTGCTGAAAACTAACAAATTTACTGAGACATTTGAAGGTTTTGTTTCACCTGCACGGCTCTGGTGAGGGCCCTGTCCTCACGGTTCACCAACAACAAAGTGGCGATCCCAGCATCATGGAGACGAAGAGCAGCGTTAGAAATCACTCTGGGTTGACCAGCTCGATGGCCCACGAAGAAAATGGCCACTTTCCTCATTAGGAAACCGCTGCGCACCCTCTTGAACGTGTTCTGAGCCACGAAGCTCATAGCTGAGTCCAGGCTGGGAGCCTTTGAAGACCTGGGAATCTGCAGACCCTCGATGTGCTCCACCAGGGCGCGTTTCTTCACAGAGTCGGCAAAGCGGACCTCTGTGATCACTTCGTTGTTGTAGAGGGTCAGGGCCACACGAGCTCCTCTGGGACAGTTGCTCTCGGCGATGGTGATATCTTTGACCAGGCGGGCGGTCGTGTTCCTCATGTTGTTGAAGAACGAGCGGTCGACGCCCTGAGAGACGTCCAGGGCAAAGGCCAGCTCCGTGGGGTAGAGAGGACACTCCAGCTTACCTAAGATTGTTCACAAAAAGTCTTTACTGCTTAATAAGGAACACAAACAGGTTTGTAAGGTATTAATCCTTATTATAAATGTATTTATGTACTTACCATAACAGCATGCTGGTAAAGAAAATAACATAAATTAGACATTTGAACCACCACACTCTAACATTATATTTCTGTGTAATAAAATCAAATACTTACGACAGTTGTCTCTGATCTTCTTCACCAAGTCGCATTGCTGAAACGATAAAGTCATTATAAGCACTAACATTTATATATTTTTTTACTCATTTAAATTACAATTTTATAAAACGTGAAGTTACCACAACGCCTGGTCCTCTTGGTCCTTTGGCGCCCTGTAGGAGCATAAACAGCAGCATTAACAGAAAACAAATAATAGGTGGACATGAAACTCAACATCAACCTTTAGGTCTATAGATGATTATTTTTTGTGCTGGACTCTGACAGTCTGTCACTAGTTTGTGAATGCTGTTCCCGCAAGAGTGTGATCTTTTGTCTCAGAATAGTCAGAAAATTGTCAAACAAAACATGTCAGTTTGGTTTAAATCACATGTAGAGTAATTTCTAAAAAGCTCACGTAAGGTCCAGGATATCCATTTTCACCCTTCTGTCCTTGTGGACCAATATCTCCAGAGACACCCTGAAAAGAGTTTAAACAGACTAATTATTCACGTTTAAGAGAATTTGTCCATCAGTATTATTCAAACCTTTAGGCAGTACAGACACTAATGCATCATGTGCAAGAATGGGTTACGTTGTTGAGCTAAAACATTTACTCAATCAGATATTTGTGGATCACGGAGCTCAGGGTTTTACTGGATATATTAGTAACATGCAGGGTTGTGAAGGGAACAGGTCCTGAGAAGAACCTAGACCTCTCCAGCTCTTCCTGGAGGACTCCAAGGTGGTCAGACAAGAGAGCTCTGAGTCTCTTCCAGTGGAGGCCTAATCAAATGAACCACCTCATTTTATCCAGAATCTGGTTCTTTGTCCTGATTCAAACGTCATGATCAAAGGTGAAAGTTGGAAGGGTTAGTCTTACTCTTTGTCCCTGGTTTCCTCTAGGTCCAGGTCCGCCTCGAGAGCCAGGATCTCCAGCTTGTCCCTTGGATCAAATAAAACCAAACTATCAGGATCAAAAGTTAGCTTGATTGTGTCACTGGTCAATAAATGTCCACCTTTTCTTACCTTAGGTCCAGGGTATCCTGGGAAACCTATGTCCCCCTTTAAAAACCACAAAGATTTATCAATAACTTGACCAGATTCATACTTTATGTATCTTTTCTGACACATCTGTAGTTAAGGATGTCTCTAACATTAAAGATCATTTACCTTTTTTCCACTTGGACCTGGAGAGCCAGGCCCATCTCTACCATCTTGACCCTAAAATGATTACAGGATGAAACGAAACATCAATACATGATTGTTTTTCTCATTAAGATCTGAACGTCTCTACACAAATAAAAAAATAAACAAGAGTAACAAAATTTTTCTGTGCAGATCTGACACCTTTTTAAATCACAGATAAGGAAAAATTCTTCAAATCTACTACTTTTGATTATAAACATGCCAAATTCCTTTCTGAGTAACATAAATAAAGACAGCATGGAGGAAAACTGGTCCTCAGACTTCGATCTAGACCGGTCCAAACCTGTGCTTCAGTTCAGGTCGTCCAATCAGTCTGACTGAATTATGTTTGTTTTGCTAATTCTTAGCAGTTTTTTACACAGTGGATCAGAAATGCAGGTTTTATTCTTACGGGCTCTCCCCGAGGGCCTGGAGGTCCATCTTCACCCTTGATTCCTGGTTCTCCTGGTTCTCCCTACATAAAAACAGACGGGAGGTAAGGGGTATGAAACGATAAAACGTTTCTTCAGGTTTAATAAAGTCCACCTGCTTAAACAGACTCTGAAAGCTTATGGAGAAATGTGAGAGGACTTGGCTCAGAGAGGCGTGTTTAGAAATGGAACAAGAACAAGGGACACATCATTATTGGGTCCGTTCAGTACCTTACGTCCAAGAGGTCCTCTTCGACCTTTTTCTCCTATTGGACCTGGCTCTCCTCCACGACCCTGGACCATAAAACATTAAGAAAATTAAGTTTTCAGTTTTGTCCTTAAAGAAAAAGTGACTCGATGTGGTTTAGTCACCCTCGGTCCAGGGTTCCCGTCTTCTCCTTTTTGTCCCTTGATGCCAATTGGTCCACTAGAACCCTTGAAAAGAACAGAGGCACACACTTAAGCTTTGAGATACTGTTTTGAATTATTCAGATATAATTTGCTATATTGTGACGAGAGGAACAAACTTACTCTGGATCCTGCCACACCTGCCTGCCCCTTCTGACCTGCATCTCCTAGAGGTCCGGCTCGTCCCTTAATTCAAACACAGAAGTGTCACAATTGAGTACTAAAACCAGGCTGAAATTATTTAAATTTTTTATATGACATGACTTACAGGGGGTCCAGGTGGGCCTCTTCGGCCATCCAGTCCCTAACAATAAAACAGTTTAATTTTAATTAAAAAAAAAGGAGTAAATTAGGATTTAAAAGTGTTTAAAGCACAACAAAAAGTTGTTTACGTCTCTTCCAATTTGACCAGGAGTTCCTTTCAGTCCGTCCTCTCCGGGAACACCCTGTCATTTTAAAACAGGTACCTTAGATTCATATTCATTAAATAGTTTTATTTGTGTATTTTTGTGTTAATAACATTCAGGATGACTTTACCACGGGTCCAGCATCACCAGGATCTCCTTTAGGTCCTTCTCGGTTGTTATCTCGTCCACTTGTTCCCTGTGCAACAGATAGAAATAATTTAGTTTCTACACTTTATTAAAGAAGAACATGTGAGAATCCATTTTATTTTTGCTTATTGAGTGACAAACATGACACAAGAAACTATTTCAGCACCATTCAAAACAAGATTCAAGAACAAAAATACTAAAAGAAAAGAAATCACTAACAGGATCTCCTCTGAGTCCTCTTTGTCCAATGTCTCCTGCTTGTCCTTTGATGCCTTTAGGACCCTAAAATTAACATTTATTAGTAATAAGTTGAAGTTTTGTTTTCATAAAAGAAAATACCATACTATGACAATCAAAGTGATCAGTAATCATATTTTATGTCTCTTACTCGTCTGCCGGAACTTCCTCTGTCTCCTGGAGGTCCAGCAACTCCACTCTGACCCTGCAGACATGTTGAAGACACCAAGTTTATATTTTTGTTTGTGTTACAGATGTTGCCACAGTCAAACATAGTTAAACATGCTTAATGTCTTCTGAGGACAGAAATTAAATGTGAGACACGTTTACCTCTTGTCCGTTGATGCCATCGAGTCCGATTTCTCCTAATTCACCCTGCAACGAAGCAACAGTTGGTTATGCAGCTTTTCACTATATGTTGCTTATATTTTGAAAAAATTAAAATCACTTTAATACCTTTTCTCCTGAGAATCCACGGGAACCCTGAACAGAAGACAGATTATTTTATATAATTTTATTAATGATATAAACAAGTGTTTTATTTAATAACAATCTGAAGATGAAACTTTACCTTCAGACCTCTCGGCCCAGGACATCCCTGGAAACCTTGAGTTCCATTCACACCAGGATGTCCTCTTTCTCCCTGTAATTACAGATAAATATCATCTCATGTTCAGCAACACTTCCTATTCTGTTGTTTACCCAGAACAGTGATCTGCCACCATCACAGACTGAGTAGTTAAGTTCTCAGGAGTCCAATATTGGTCTTCGAGGACCACTGTCCTCCTTGTTTTAGATGTTTCACTGCTTCAGCACACCTGATTTTAATGAATGTGTGATTAATGTGCTTCTGCAGAAATGGAAGACCTGCTGAAAGGGTATGTCAACCACTGAATCAGGTCAAGACACCACTGGACATCAATGGGTTAGTCATTTCCTCGGAGTGTACCAAGAAGACAAAAAAAATTGACGTTCCATAGAACATATAAATATCCAGGTTTCTAGGATGGTCTTAGGTTCCCAGCCACCCACCCTCCCATTTATCAGTGTTTTTACTGTCCATCATGGTGGATTAAACAATCTTGATATTGTCACTGAACCAGTTCTATATAAACAACAAGACAATAAATAAAACATTTGAACTCACAGGTCCACCCTCGTCACCAGGATGTCCAGGACTTCCCGATAATCCCGGACTACCCTGAAAGACAAAATAAACAATTATTAGCACATAAAAATGTTTTAGTATTTAAATTTATTTTATTTTTAGGTGAACTTTACCTTAGATCCTGGCAGTCCAACAGCTCCTCTGTCCCCTCTTGTTCCGGTACATTTGCACGGCACTCCGCAGCACTCCCTCTCCGCAATATTGTCCTGATTTGTTAAAATAAACATTTATTTATTAATTAAAGTGAAACTGACTGGGTGTCAGGCTTAATGCTCTGTTGTAGGTTTTAGAAACCTGAAATCTGAAATATTAGCTCTTAAAAATAGGCATTTCTCCTTTCAAGTAGATTTCAAGAAGAACAAGCTAATGAAAAGACCTACAGTTAATGTAATTGATCGGTACTCACCAGTTCCTCGACAAGTTCATAGTCCAGGTCCATGACGTTGAGTCTTAAAGGTCTGGTGTACCTGAAGCCACGACCAAATTCTAACAGCAAAGCCTCCTCAAACTTCTGTGCCTTTTCCAGTCCAACCAGTATGAAGCCTTTGACTCCTGTTTGGGATGAAGTTTATAAACTTTCTTAGGGGTTGATTTATCAGTGATTAGCATGTATAAAACCATGTGCAAACTGTATAGTACAGGCAAAGCTGATTAACGGTGCGCAGAGAGGACTGGGTCTGTCAGATGAGCAAAATAACAGTCACGATCCAATCAGCGCATCTAACTACATGAATATGCAGAATATATGGGGATTACCAGATCACGCAAAAATACTAGGCGAAGGATATATAGATATAATCATTTAGCACAGCAGTAGGATTTATCAAACTTTAAAACTGTTTGCGGCGCTGTTTTTGTGTCTATATTTAGCATGTTTGAAAAACAGGTGAACTGGCTGCGTTTTCCAGAACTGTGACAGCGGAGTATTTTCTTCTCTGAATTTTTCTCCAAATGCAGCCTTCTTTACAATAATTGTATACTGATAATAATCTCAGTTAATATGATTGTGTGTTTTTTTATCTTCAAGGCATTGAAAATGACAGCACAAACAAATAAAAATTTAACTAATAAAACACTTTTTTGTCAAGGCTAAAAAGCGTTACGACTCTGGAGCCACGGGTTGCCGATCTCTGTTCTATAAAAAAAAACACTCAATTTTGTTGTCTGGTTTTTCCTTCAGTGACTTATGTTCATGTCAATAGGGTGGTCTGCACCACCTTTGTGCCTGTTGTTATTTGTGCGAGCAGTCTTAGTAAATCAGACACATTACACCAATTTTTATCATGGGCTATATTTGCATAGGTATTTATTACTGGCTATTTACCATCTTGATAAATTAGCCCTTTGGAGCGAGATCTCTATAACATGAAGACAGCTGATGGATGTTTTAGCTGCTTTTTTTCTTACCTGACTGATGAAGCTGCTCAACTCGTCTTTTCATTTCAGCGTATGGTGCATCAAGACCATCAGTCAGATGAATAATAACCTTTAGGATTAAAAAATAACAAACAAAAATGTGAATATTTTTGTAAATGTCAATCTGGATACTCAAATTGGAACTCTTTTGATAACAAACCTTGATGGTTTCGTCCTGCCTGACTTTAAATCTATCATTGTAGGCTGAGATCGTCTGACCATTGAGGACAAAAGGACCTCGACTCCTAAGGTCTTTGAAGGACTCGAACAGAACATCAGGATTCTTCGTGAAGTCCAGCTGCACGGGTTGGGAGGCAGAATCCAAGGCTAGAATACCAACTTGGATGGAGGGACTAAGCCCACCTGAGCAGCTGATCGAGTTCAGTTTGGAAATCCTCTGCAGAATGGCGCCCATCTTGCTCTGGAGGTTAGTCTGAGTGCTGAAGATGTTCTGACCAGACACGTCAAAGCCAACCAACACCTCAATGTTGCAGGCTGTAAAAACATAATTGTTGAACTTTAGATATTTTTGTTAAATTACATTTAATAGACATTTAATTCCATAAAGATAATTTAGCCCAAATAATTTCTCTCACGTTTATCCATCTGTTGTGTATCAACGCAGATCGTCCCCTTTACTTCATCTTCCAAAGCCTCCAGGATTTGCTCATTTAGCTCTGAAAGCCCCTGAAAGGTCTCTGCTCGGGCGACAGTGGAAGACGAGCTTGCCAGGTTTGCCAGCTCATCTGAAATGTTGCCCACTCCCACAGCAAAGACCCTCACGCGTTTGTTCTTCAGACCCAGGACGGCTGATTTGCTGTCATCCGACGAACGACCTCCAGTCACAATCATGAGGACCTGAGGAACGCCTTCGTCGATCCTGCTGCCTTTCTCCTTAGTAAAGTGAACTTTTTCAACGTGGCGAATGGCTGCTCCGGTGTTGATTCTGACTCCGCCTTTATAATTGATTTCACCAATGGCATTTATAATATCGTCCCTGTTCTTGTAAGTGTTCAGGTAAAAGCCATCAATTGGATCTGTGGCGTACTGAGCGATGCCAATTCGCAGGTCGTCTCGGTCTGTATAGAACAGATCAATTAGGTTGATTATAAAGTCTCGGACTTCATTGAAGTTACTCCTGCCCAAGTTGTTGGATCCATCCATTAGGAACACAATGTCAGCCTTTTTAGGTGGAATTTCTCCTTGGGCTTAAAAGAAGAGAAATAAATAAATTACAAAATATGCTGATACGGGGAAAAAAATCAATAAATCACAACTGCAGCATTAACATTACTTACTGGGAATTTCAATGTCTGGTAGACCTGCCAGTGGGTCTCCACTAAGTCTGGCGATAACCCTTCCTCCGACTGTTGGCAGGTTGAGGAACGTAGGAATATTAACAACATCTTCCGAAGTTGTGGCAATTTCTCTCAGCTGATTTATGTTGGCATTGCGAGTTCCGAGAGCGATGCAGCTCACCCTTTTGTTCTTGAGCAGAGGTCCAGAGAGAGAGACTGACTGGTCAGAGGGTCCACCTGTAAGAACCACAAGATGCTGGGACGCCTCAGACAGACGAACACCAGTTGTTGGTTTGAACTCATTCTCTAACACATAGTTGATAGCGTTAGCCAGTTGCGAGGAGCGTCCGCCCATCTGACGAAGTCTTTGTATGGCAGCGAGAACAGCCTGCTTGTTGTTGTGTGAGTTGAGTGAGAACTCTGTTTTAGCTCTGTCTGTGTACTGAACAAGAGCCACTCTCACTTTATTAGGCTGCACGTCGAGCTGCCGGACAATGTCGCGGATGAAATCCCGAATGTACGCAATCCCATCAGGACCAGTGCTGTCTGAGCCATCGATGAGGAAGATGATGTCCTTTTTCCCTAGGTCAACAGTGGCTGCAATAAAAATACACATTTTAGGTTATTTTTACAAAAATCACAATGTTTGTTCATCCTGTCGCTATGGTTGTCCAAATGAAAGCAAATTTTAAAGAACAAATTAATTTAAAAAAGGAGTATTTGACTTGAGCTTCAATGCACAGCAATGAATTAAATATTAATTAGTGACAATTTTTCTCATGATTAAAGCATTATACAGTTTTGCCTAACCCTGCACGTTTGTTTAAATGACATATTTTGAGTTAGCAGTTAGCATTAGTGTCCACTAATTTTCTTACCAGTTTAGTGTTTGCAAAGCTAATATTTTAGTTAGCTGAATGGTGATTAGCAAAGCTAAATTTTTGGTAACTTGTGCCCACCACTGTAAATTACTTTAAATAATTTCTTACCTATGTCCACAGTTGGAACATAACCCCTGATGTCAGTGCTGGATATTGTTTCGACTGATCTTAGTAGCTGTGGCTCTACTCTGGAAAGCTGTCGGAAACTGTCAACAGAATAAACGAGCTCCGGCTTCAGAGAAATCATTCTCAGTTCCTCCATGTCTGCATTCCTCGAACCAATGGCGAGAGGTGCAACTTGATTTCTCTTGAGCTGGTCAGCTTGTTGGGAAACATCATCTGTAGATTTTCCTCCTGTAACTAGGATGAGCAATTGAGGCACGCCTTCCTCAACACGGCTTCCTGCAGACCTCTGGAAGATGTTCCTGGAGACCCACTCCATAGCACTCCCTGTGTTAAGAAGATTTCCACCTCTGCTTCGAAGTCTTCCCACGGCCTGCCTTACCTCACTTTTGGTGGAGTGCTCATTAAGAAGGAATTCAACATTTGCGTCATCGCTGTACTGCACCACTGAAACTCGGTTTCTGTCTAGTCCCACATCCATCTTGTCCACCAATCTTATTATCATGTCACGAATAGATGGAAACTCGCTGCGTGTTGCTGAGGAGCCATCAATGAGAAATACGACATCCTTCTTATTGCCTGTGGCAGGTGGTGGTGTGATTACTGTTCAAAGAAAGAATATAACCACAGGAATGCTTAGTTACACACAAACATAAAGCAGATAAACACGGTTTCAACACACACTGTGATACTGCCAATAATACAGTATATAGAATTACTTTAAACTCTTCTTTAGACAAAATTAGGTAATTACTCTGATAAGTTGGGAACTCTGGCCTCAGCTGTGCAATGTCGTCATCTGACATTTCCGTTATCTTGTTGATTAGAGTGTCTTGGACTGTGTACAAGCCAGGAAGGTCATCCACAGTGTAGGCAAAATTTGACACATATGACACAACTCGAAGCTCTGTTGGATTGACATCTCTGGTGCCAATGCTGAAGGGAATAATTCTGGATTGTTTCAGGGAAGAGGCCTCACGACGTATGTCGTCTGTAGACGTCCCGCTGGACACAATGATTGCAAACTGTGGCACGCCCTCTTGTGTCCTGCTGCCTCGTCCTGGTACCATGAAGTCCTGTCTTAAAAACTGCAGGGCTTGGCCCAGGTTACGCTGACTTCCACCTCGCTGCCTCATTTCCCTGATGCCGTTCAGAACACCCTCTTTTGTTGTGTGGCTGTTCAGAAACATGTCAGCCTGAGCATAGTCACCATACTGGACCACACCAATCCGTATCTTGTTTTCACCGACATTGAGACTGTCCACCACCCTGCGGATGAACTCCTGGATGATAGCGAATTCCCGTCCAACATTGTCAGATCCATCAACAAGGAAGACAATATCTTTTTTGGGGCCCTGCGACTCAGCTGTAAAGTAAAGAAAATAATTTAGTGACGTTATTTTCTGCAGTCTAAATACTAACAAACATTTCTAATGCAATTGGAAATTAGCATTTGATCGCAGCTTTTTGACCATGTACCAAGAACCATTTTTGTGCAAGAGCCCTGCAGAGTGGGTGGTTCATACTTTATTTGTAGTTGACTGTTCACACAAATTTGAGGCATATCGCCAACTGAAAACGTAAAAGCAATTAAGTATAAAAATAAGGAGGCCGCAGAAGTAGTTGATTTGTTTACGGCACATCAAGGACGATGAATGAGTCTTACTACCTGACGTCTCTGTGAGAAAAAAATGGTAGTATACAGGTGAGAAAAAAACAATTATCATAAAGTAATTTCACCCTACATTTATTTCTGAAATTACCATATTTATTCAAGTACAATATGAAAAATGTAATCCATAAAAATTAGTAATAATAACAAACTAATGGCATTAATGTGCAACCGGGCCGCTCCTAGAACAACAACAAACACGTTTGTCTGTAATGGCTGCCGTCTACCCGTGTCCTGAAAAAGTTTGTTTCCCAAAAAAAGGTTTCTCCACCAGAGAGGGCGCTCGTGAGTAAGCATTACCAAAGTACAGTAATCTGTTTTTCCACCAGCAGATGGCCCAAATCTCATGTGAAGTCTCTGAGTTTTGTGTTGGCATCGCCTGGTGGACTATGTGTAAAATGCCAGAATTCATTTGATGCTGCTACAAAGCTCAAAATCATACTTTGCTGATATATTTTTGTTGTCAAAATACCTTTAGTACATAAGTTGTTAAAATTAAATTAACAGTCAAATGATCATTTTACTGATATGTCTAAAGACTGCAAAGAATCTTGAAGTCTGTAAGAAATTAGAAGTAGCTTGAGGATTTAATTTTTTTATGCTTTTAAAGCTAAAAAAAGGGGGGGTCAAATTATAGATGAGATCGTATTATAAACAAATAAATACAAGACATGCAATCCAAACGCAAGATTGCGCAACTTGCTTTTATGACACTAACATGTATACTTAAACATAGATATTAAAACAACAATGAGTATAGTATTTTTGGTTCAGCTGTTACCTGAAAAGGTTTAGATTGTAAAAACATACACTACATAGAAATGTCAGACAAAAAAAAAGTTCTATTTTAACAGTTGAAAACCACACAAACACTTAGAATGGCATGCACACTGGGAACTGCACACGTATGGCACT
>JARVJO010000061.1:3803201-3818232 GCA_031762555.1 Cynodonichthys magdalenae
TCATCAGCTCCAGTTTCTTCTGTCACAGCTGCAGTCATTTCTCTCATCAGTTCCTGTTTCTTCTGTCACAGCTGCAGCCACTTCTCTCATCAGCTCCAGTTTCTTCTGTCACAGCTGCAGCCACTTCTCTCATCAGCTCCAGTTTCTTCTGTCACAGCTGCAGCCACTTTTCTCATCAGCTCCAGTTTCTTCTGTCACAGCTGCAGTCATTTCTCTCATCAGTTCCTGTTTCTTCTGTCACAGATGCAGCCACTTCTTTCATCAGTTCCAGTTTCTTCTGTCACAGCTGCAGTCGCTTCTCTCATCAGTTCCAGTTTCTTCTGTCACAGCTGCAGCCGCTTCTCTCATCAGTCACAGTCTTTTCAGTCATTCCTCAGCTTCTCCCATCATGTCTGCTGCTGCTTTTTTAGCCACGTTTCACTTTTGTTTTTGTTGGTCAGATCAAGTTTTGCTGCCACAGCTGATTATTTTGTTTCTATTTAAATAAGATTTTAGTTTTAGCTTAGATTTTTTGTTTGCATGTGGCTGTATTTCTGTAAATCAGTGACAATAACTTCTGAAATTTTAGGACGTTTCTGTTGCATCTTTTGTGAAAAATGTGAAATTTGTTTTGTTTTGATTTGGTAACGATCTGTGAGGGAGTTGATAATGTTTTGTCTTCGTTACACGAGCTGCTCTGCCCAAACTAACAGCTGGTATCAGGTTCTGTTCATGTTCTGCTGCTGCATCTGAAAACAATTATTAATCACCCACTTGGACCGAACTCAGGGATTTTTATTTCTTTTGACCAGTTTAGCTCAGAGTTTAGTTTGTTTTGTGTTTAATGTTTCTCTTCCTGCTCAGTTTGTCTTCCCTGATGAGCTGCAGCTTTTATAAATGAACCAGCAGTCTGGATGTTTTCTGTGAGTATACATTAAATCATATGAAAGTAATAAAGCAATCCATGTTAAAAATTCTCTTTCAGAGGTTCTGTTTATGTTACATAAACAGTAAAAAGTCTTTGTGACTGAACAAACAAGAAAATTGGCTCTTATTGGTCACATGGTTCGAATCAAGCAAACTGTTGTGTTTTAAGAGCAGAAAGAAAATAAATCAACAACTTTAACGATTCTTGGCGAGTTCTGGACCCAGGGAAGCATGGCGCCAACTTCAGAGTCGTTAGGAGAAGCTAAAGTTTCTCATCTGAAGGGGTCAAAGACGACATTTCGGCTCAGATAATGTGTGGAACTTCGGCTTGGATCACACTGTTTGCTCTGTTAAACAGCACTGTTACTTTCAGGCAGATCATGTTTAATTAAGTTTAATTAGCTGTGGCCATTTCTAACCAGTTAAACTCCTAACTCTGGAGATATTTTTTAGGCAAACAGGAAATACCTAAAAATCAGGTGATAAAACATATTTTTTATACATTTGATGTTAAACAAGTTTAATTTTATTGACAGGATTCTGTAGGATTTTAAAACCCTCTGTTTTTACGCTTCACTTCTTTTTTACAGAATCATGTGACTTCAGACTTAATCCTAACATGTTCAGCAGCTTTGGTTCTGTGGACCGGGTCAGCCGGACTCACGGGCTGACCTTTGAAGGCGAGGAGGAGGAGGATGAGGAGGAGGCAGTCATCTTCCTCCTGGTTAACTCGACATGTGATCCGTGTTTCAGCCTTCAGAGGGAAAACTGCCTGCAGGCTGCTCAACGTAAGTCTGTCCTGTTTATGTTCTGTCTGTTCAAATTATAAATAGAATAAGTTTTTAAAAAGAGGAAAAAGCAACAAAAAGATGATTTAACTGGAATAAAATATGTGTTTTTGTTTGAAGTGTTTTAGGATAGCCTTCATTTAGCAAACAAGAGTCCGGCAGATTCTGATTTTTTATTTAAAAATTAAAAACATTTGTCAGGATTAAACATAAAAACAGGTTCTGATCAGACGGGTTTTGGTCTCTTCAGGACTTTAAGCTGCTGAAGCTCGTTAAACAAACACCTGTCGGGTTTAACGACGTGAACAAGCCTTTATTTACCTGAGAGCTCTTCTCACTGTTCAAACATTTGAGTTTGTCCTCCGCTGGCTTTGTTTTTATCATTTGTGTTTTATTAACCTTTCCTAGGAAATGAGAGGATCCTGAAGTTCCTGAGACTGGACTGGACTGGACCAGACCGGACTGGATCATGTGATATGAAATATTTAATTAGATTTGATTAAAATCCTCCAGCAATGTAACGGCTGGACTGAGGCAGCAGAGATCACAGGACAGAACCAGGAGGACAAACTGGTCTCTGACCCACATCAGTGTTACTCTGGACCAGTCCTGGTCCTGGAGGGCCCACGGTCCTGCAGGAGTCTCATCAGGTTCTGCAGAAACCCATTAATGAACCACTGATTCACATCAGGTGAAGAAAAAACTAAGAATCACCCCCAAAAAACAGCAAACAGGTGTGGGCCAGGTCTGGCAGTGATGGCACTCTTTTTAAAATGGAATACCACAACTGGCCCAGTGTGGTATGGTTTACACGGTCTAAACCTGTCAATGCCGCAACTGGCCCGGTTGCAGTTTGGTTTATGTGTTTCTGGCCCATGCATCGACCATCTCTGGGCCACCAAAGGGCCGTCATTTTTTGTGGTTTCTGTGCCAGGTGTTAGTTCAGGAGTGTGTGGGCCAGACCTGGACCAGATGCTTTGTGTGTCTCCTCCTCCTTAGAGAGTCAGATGTTCCATCTTTCCAACTTCATGAGACGCCTCGTTAGTGACTCTAATCGTTTTTCTCGCAGCAGAGAATCTTCGCACATCGACCCTCAGCATGCTGGGCGGCGCCGCAGACAGGAAACTGGACCTGTCCCAGCTGACAGACGATGAGGCCAGACACGTGTGGGACGTGGTCCAGAGAGACTTCCACCTGAGGAGGAAGGAGGAGGACAGACTCGGGTAAAACAATCAGATCAATTTGTGTCCACACTCTAAAAACTGCTGGGTCACACCTGGAGGTTGGGTTGAAAACAGATCAGAATCATTATTAGACTAAAAAAAATAAAATTCTCTGATGTTTTCAGGTTTTCCTTCACGTCTCACCTCATTTTTCTTCCTGTTAGAAATGATTTTTAATCATTTAGACTGTTTTACTCCCAGCACCAGTCAAAGTTCTTCTTTATCTCTTATTTATTTTCCTGTTTCAGTGATTCTGTTGTTTTCTCCTTCGGCACCGAGGTGTGTGAAACCTTTAAATAGGGATCTTCATGTGGTTTCTATATAAACCTGGTCCACGCCTCGGTGCTGTAAAACCAAATATGTTGGATCAGAAGATGAAATATTTCCCTCAGTGGATCGACCAAACACAACAGGAGCTTTTTTTTTATTAGAATTTAGCTAACTCTAGTTTGAATAAAATGTTTCTTTGCCTCCAAGCTGCTGTGGTCTTAAATGTGGTTTAATCCAGGGGGGATCTGTTGTCCAAGGGGCGGTCTGTGGGCCTTTTCTCTATCGAGAGGATGAGATGGGACCAGTCAGGAATGCAGATCCTGTTGATGTTAAATAACTCAAAACTGGAGCCACTTTGAAAAACCCATCATCCATTATTGGTTTATTTTTTCTTGCGTTCAGAGAACCTGCAGCGTAGTTGTAATTTATTTAAAGAAAAGGAGGAAAGGTCTCAGATTTGCAGCTCACAGCCTCTTTTTTTTGTCTCGTTGCAGCTGCTGTCAGGAGAAATAAAGCCTAAACCCCTCTGCGCTCCACCAGCTAACATTTATTCACATTAAATCTGCCAGAAGTGGATGAAAAACCAAATATCTACCAGCTGAAGGTTTCCTAACAGATGCCAGATTGCTTCATGTTTTGTGAACCCGCCAACATTTGCAGAACAATAAGCATCAAAGTTGCATTAAAAAAAAATAGCTCATATAATTCAGCTGTTTGTCCCAGCTGTTAGTGGGAGAACATGTCGTTTTCAGAGCTCACATTCCTGAAATCAGAGGGAGTCCTGCCGAATATTTTACTGACACCACTTTAAAATCCTACCTTAAATGACCAGCAGCTAAATCTGTAAAATATCCTCACTGATCTGAGCCTTAATTCATGAAGCACGCTCCTAAAAACAGCTTTAATAAACGATAAGTCCGCTCTTCCTTTTTTAACCAGACTCCACCCAAACAGGGACATTTGGGACTCGTTATCTGAGTTTTCCCTCCGCTCCAGTCAGCAGCTCAGAGCGCTGAGGAGGGCTGTTAGTTTCCCAACAATCAGCAGAAGTTTGCTTTAATGTCAGCCGAAGAAATGAGACTGAAAGTCGTTTATTAAAGACATGAGAGCAGCAAACCAAGGCACATCAACACTCATCATCATCAGCTTTTAAAATAACATCTGGAAAAACAAAAACTTTTACCTTTAATTTAAGGAAAGTTTAAAGGCAAAATAATTAAAAGGCCTCCTCTGATTAAATAAAATTAAATGAATAATGCAGCATAATGGCAGTAATCAAAAGGTTAGCTGTGTCCTCCACTGCCATTACGCTAAGTATATCTCCCAGAATGCTTCAGGGCATTGTTCAGTGTAAAATCACCATTTCTGACCAGATTACAAGGATCTGAGTGGAAAAAGGTGACTGTCACTCCATCTGAGTCACATGTCTTCATCTTCTTCCTGTTAAAGACAAACACAGGTGGACATACAAAGTGCTAAAGATAGTACAAAAGAAATACTAAAGATGCTACACACAAGATGCTAAAGATGCTACACACAAAATGCTAAAGATGCTGTTCACAAAATGGTAAAGATACTACATGCCAAATGCTAAAAATGCTACACACACACAAAGCTCATGATGCAGACCTGCAGTGCTGCATGTTTTAGGGGCTGGTTAGCAGAACTAAATTAAGCGGAAGTTAATTGGTTCGCTAATGATTTCCATAGTTACTGAAAGTTAGTTTGGCTATTAGCTATAAGTGGACTAGCTGAACTTTGCCCTCCACTGCATAATGATAGAGTATGTAAAATGTATACTTTATCACAAAACCTTCTTTCTTTTTTTCAGAGAGCTAAAAACTAAGATTGAGAGAGAAGACACCAAGAGAGAGCTGCTGGGAAACCAAAGCAGCCTGACGGAGTTTTACTGCATCCGTTGTCTGCAGCCCTTTAGGCTTCTGGTCGGCATCAAACATCAGTGTTTGGACTGTCGGCTTCAGGTCTGCAGGTCCTGCTGCCGCTACAGCAGAAAGGAGCAAGGCTGGCTGTGTGATCCCTGCCACATGACCAGGTGAGGAAAAGTTAAACCCAACGTCAGCCAGGATCCCAGCCGAAGAACACGTGTCACGCTGTTCCATGAAACCATTAGATACCAGGAGGTTAAACATGCGAAGACTTTTTATGATTTGGACGTGTTTATCTTGGACTTGACTCGGTCTCTGAGGAGCTCTGACTCACTCTCGTCAAACTCTCAAGTTTCACTGCTGCAGTCAGAAACATTTTAACCAGGGTGGTACTCATCCATGCAGGTCCTGTAACATGAATAAATCAGCTGATCTCATCAGTTTCCAGCCTCAAAAAAAAAAATGCTTCAAACCATGTCGTTCTCAGAGGATTGATTGTTCCCACAATGCATAATGAACCATTATGACGTCATGCTAAATACTGTGGGTTTAGCTCTGTTTGTCAGAACCATTAATATCATTGATCTAAAGTCAAATAAACTCATCAGTTTATTCAACTAGGATAAAAAAGTTTATTTATTTTTAATAATTTAGTTTATATTGGTAAACTTTAAACTCTAACTCAGTTTAGTTATAAGCTAACTGCTAACATATAGGCTAAGTCTGTAGCCTATAATAATTTAACAGAATTTTTACAGTTTACTGAGAGGTTTCCTATTTTGTTTTTAAAGTTTAAATTTAGGCAACTCAGATTTGATTTTGTAAAATTTTTTTAATAACTTAGTTTATCTTGCTAAACTGTAAAGCTAATAGCAGCTAAGTTAGCTCATATTGCTAGCAGCTAAACAGGAAGCCAAACTTTAAACTTTTTATTAGAAGATGAGGTTTAAATATTTGTGTTTTTAGCTCGTATTTAAAACAAACTTCAGTTTGATTAACATCAATATCAGGTGTTTTGACTGTCAACGTTGATAATTTGATTGGTTTGAAAGTTAATTTTTACAGTTGTGCCTTCAGGCTGCTGTCGTTTTAATAAGAGCAGCTGGAGCAGTGGAATAAAAACATTTTCTCCGTGTGGAAATGATAATATTATTTCTTTAAATGAAGCAGCAAACTGAAACTTTTCCTGATGGAGGCTCCGTCATGTTAAATCTCAGGCTCCAGTTTCAGTTTTCGTTGAAATTCCTGCAGATATTCTCAGTATTGACCTGATGGTTTCCTCCCTGAAGGGTTCTCCAGGTCGGGACTTTGGAGTGGTACCACCAGAACGTCCGCGCTCGCTTCAAGCGCTTCGGCAGCGCCAAGGTGATGAGGTCGCTGTTCAGGAGGCTGAACGGAGAATGCTGCTCTCGGGGTGACCTCGGAGGTTAGTGGTCCGGCCTTCCTCGGTTTTATCGGTATTTCAGCTGAACCCGGGACTATGACTGGAATGATCTGGTCCGCTCCTGAAAATCTGTGCAATTAAAGAGGTGACAGCCCATTCGATCATGTCAGCAGAACCCTGACGCATGATTTAAAGCACTTAGTGGTGAAACGCTGCGGCGACTGAGCAGCTGCATCGAATGCAGGAGGATCGTTTTACATCAACAGAGGAGCCCTGAGGACTGGAACGGCCTCTGTCCAGGTGTGAAAGGAGCCAGGTGGAAGAATTTATCATTTATCCTTCTGAAGGAATGTTTACTGGTCCAATAAAACACAAACAGACTTAACTTGGCCCAACAAGAAACACATTGTAACTACTCAGGTTTTAGAACCAGCAGCTTCGTGTCGTCTTTAATGATATTTGTTGGTGAGAACCTTCAGTTTTCAACGCTGACTTTTTATTTTTTTTAAACATTCATGGCTCTGCAGCGTTCCTGATCCGTCACAGGGATTTAATCTTGTCTTTCTTTCCTGTTTTTCTCACTGGGTCTCCTCACAGCTGTGTTCAGAACCGGACTTCTGTTCTGAAGCAGGACTAACAGACTGTGCTGAAAAACTCTGAGCTTTTATAGGGTTTGTGTTCTCTACGTTTTGGTTCTGTTGCTCCGTAAATCAAACCAACCAGTCTAAATTGTTTCTAATGTTCAAGATAAAGTCAGTTGTTAAAATAATTTTCTTTCATCTGAGGCAGCTAGCCGAGATAAGGCTAATTCTTTAGCTGCAGCAGTTTGAAACAGAGGTTCTGTGCGTTTGGCTCGGAGTTTAACCTCATCTATTTTAAATTATTTAAATTTGTTACCTTTACTTATCTTAGCTGTGACGTGCTTACGTACCTACCTGTTCACCTGGGTCCACAGAACAGACCAAAAACTAGGCCCTCTTTTACAGTTTTTAGTCTTTTTTTGCCCTGATGCAAACCTACCAAAACGGTTTCAGCAGTTTTACAAGAAACTGATCATTGCCTCGGTGTAGGCGGGTGCCTGAAACTTGCTGCCAATAAATAAATAATAAAATAAATAAGTTGTAATTTTAAATTTAAATACTCATTTTCAGGAGTGGACACAGATAACCAACAAGCTAGCTTCGCTAACTGGTAATCTGTTAACTAAAAATATAGCTTCGCTAAAGCTAAAGAAGTACAGCTTTGCAGAAGCTAATGCTAATAGCTAACCACTAAGACGACTAGAACTCAGTCTGCGTCACTCGTCTGTGTTTCCTTGAAGCTGACAAAAACCTGTTGATGTTAGCTTGTTAGTCAGCTGTTAGCAGACTCAAAGTTGGCTAAACCTAATGTAGCAGAAGAAAGCTGGTCAGTAAATGGTTTTCAAAGTTAGCGAAAAAGCTACTCCACTGATCAAAACATTAATTGTGCTATTAGCTTTTAGCTGATTAGCTCAACTGTTCCATCATTGATAAATCCTTTATATTTAACTAACAGTGGTCGGCACAGCTAAACAAAAACTCATAATCCTCTAACAAAAATGTAGCATTGCTAATGCTAAACATGTTAAAAGAAAATTAGCTGAAGCTAACACTAACAGCTAACTGCAAAATGAAAAATGAGTTCAGCTGTTAGCTCATTAGCACAACCATGCCCACCACTGGTCGTTTTTATTTGTTTACTTTTTAGATGTTGATTTTATTGATATTTTCCTGTTTTTATGTTTGAATGAATGAAAACACTTTGTTCCTTTGAGGAATTTGAAATAAATAACATTAAATTGAACTGAATTAAAGTCAGTTGTGCACCTTTCTGCTCCTCGCCAACATTCAGGGCTCACAAACCGGCGCCTCGCGGCCCGTTTGGGTTCAGCTGCATGCCTTATTAAAGCCAGCAGGACTCCATGTGAGATCGGGATGAATCATGAGGAGACAGCCAGGACTCCTGGTACCGCTTAACGCCGAGGATTTTTGGGAAGAAATGTGGAGCAAATTGACTGGTTGGCTGAGCCCGGCGGGCCTTGTGATCGTTCACTCACATGTCTTTCATTTCTGGGTCTGGAACTGAATAACTGAATCCTTTTTAGTCTGAGAACAGAGGGAGGAAAGAGAATCAAACATTTATTTGTCATTTATTTGAGTGGAATGCAGATTTTGCACAGATATGTCATAAATATGTTCATGAGGGTTCAGATGAGACCCGTGACCATCTGGATCACATTCAACGTGCGCGGCTGCACACACACCTTCTTCTGCACAGAGTGTGTTCTGCTGTGGTCCGTTGGGCCCTCAGAGCTCGGAGGGTGTCATCCTGAGAGCTCAGAGTCTGAAAACACAAACCTACCTTTTTACACAAAACTTTAATTAAATCACAGAACTGATCTCTGATGAAGCAAAAATGATCCTTTGTTTAATATAAAACATATTTAACTATCTGAATCAACTTACTGCAGACGTAAAGGGATAGTTCAGACATTTTAAAACAAGTTCTGTTGAACTGTTATGAACAGTTAATATCTTACCTGTTTTAGATACTTCTTTGAGCAATATCAGTTTGGAAAAATTATTTCATTTTTACCAGTTGAAAAACTAGCAGGTAGTTTAAGTTAACAAAGAAATGCTGATCCAAACAAATCTTTAGTTCAAGCAGGCCAGGACCAACTTTAAAAATATAGTAGTGCTTTATCCAATCAACATTTTTAAATCATTATTTTTGGTAATAATTTAGCATACAAGGTTATTTCAGCAGGAAAGTTCAAATTACTGCAGGAAGTGCTACAGCTAGCTGTTGTTGCTGCTATTTCTGTTTTTGAATAATTGTAAAATTGTATGTAATTGTGAAACTGAGAGAAATTGTATATTTAATATTTTAATTGTATATTTATTTCACATGAGCTTGCAGTGAAGCAGAACTCAGTTTGCTGGGTTTTTTTCTGTTTCAGAACAGCATGAATTCGACACACAAAGCCTGCCAGATGTCCACAGTGAGTAAACAAGATGTAAAAAAACACAAATACAAGACGTAAAAACAAGATGTAAAGACAACAAAATATTTAAAAAAACAAAACAAAACATTAAAAAACACAAGATGTAAAAGCAAGGTGTAATAAACACAACAAAATGTAAAAAAAAAACAATATATAAAACAAGATGTAAAAACAAGATGTAAAACAACAAAATCTAAAAAAAACACAACAAAATGTAAAAACACAACAAAACATTGAAAAACACAAGATGTAAAAACACAACAAAATGTAAAAAAAACTATAAAACAAGATATAAAAACAACAAAATATTTAAAAAAAACACAACAAGATGTATAAACACAACATTAAAAAACACAAGATGTAAAAACAACAAAAGGTAAAAGAACAGGATGTAAAAACAAAATGATTGAACTCTTTTAAGTTGGTGACCTATTATCATTATTATTGTCATTATTATTATTTTTATTATTATTTTTATTAGTAGTAATAGTAGTAGTATTATAATATGTCACGTCCAACTTCTCTTTAGAAAGATTCTTAGACATTTTAGGATTAAACCTAACTTTAACCACAAACAGACCACTATTAGTTATTTATGTCTTGTTATTATGAATGAATGAATGAATGAATGAATCAGTTGTTCATTAATTATTTCTGTTCTGTGTCTGCAGGTGGATTTGAGGAGCTCAGTTTGGACTCAGACTCACATCAGTTTAAAGAGGTTTGAAAGTTTTTAATTCATTCTTAATCTAATAGAAATGCTTAATATTAGAATAAAAACAGAGATTAATCTTTTAAAGCTTATTCTAATCAGATCATTTACTTTTTACATCAAAGTAAAGTTTCTGTGGTAATATATTTCCAGAAAACCGGGTTTTTTTATTACTAAACCTACTAAAATTAGTTTATTTCTGTGAATTTCATCAACATTTCAAAAGATGATAATTTCAAAAGTGGCTAAGATGTTAATTAGACGAGTCGTCTGTTAATTGTTTACTTCTGTTTGGTTTGTTTGTTAGTCAGCAGCTGGTTTCTCTCTCATCTTCAGAACTTTCTTCTTACAGGACAGTAAATATTTAGAAAGTTCTGATCCATGTCAGCAGGAAACAGGAAGCAGAAATCAGGTTTATATCAACATTAAAGCTCCGGTTCCGTCTCTCACTGAAAATATGTTCTGTCTTCAAACAGGAACATTTTCAAAATAAAACTCAAAAACATGAATAAAGATGTTTTATTTTCAGGTGGATCAAATCGAAACATATGAGTTTATTAACTCAGCAGGCAGGAGGTCCGGACTGAGATCCATCACTCTGACGGGTTCGGACTCTGCTAAAAACCTGAGCTGGTTCTACAGAGGGGGGGGTCTAAGTGGTCCTGAACATCTGGAACTCTTTAACAGATGTGGACTAACACACAGAGGAGGAGTCTGAGCCCAGTTTAAAGTCCTCAGGCTGTAGACCAGGGGCACAGAGTCCAGCTGGAACCAGAACCAACATCTCTGTTTAATGTCGGCGCTCAGATTTGTTTAGTTTCAGTCTCTGTGTTGAGAAACAACAATTCAGACCATTTATTTATTGTAAATAATTGGATCTTTGATGCAGAACAAACAGCTGCAGGGTCGGTTGCTGCTGCAGATCTTTGTTGGGTTGGTTTCACGCAGAGCGCCCCCTACTGGTCCAAACCAGAACTCACTTCACTGGATCAGATTCAGACAGAACAGTTTTCTGGAACAGGAAGGAAACGGTTTCCTGAAGTATTCCAGGTTTTAAATCTCTCTGCTGGTAAAAACAGTTTCAGCTTTTATTTTACTTTTTGGTAAAAACATCAAACCAGTGATGTAAACATGAAACCAACAGAGACAATCAGGTTTTAAAAGGTTTGGACTAAATGTTCAAGGTTGTATAAAAAACTTCTCATCTCTTATAACTATGCAAATATATATGAATTTATTTTATTTCTGTATGAGAAACCTTAAAGTTCTGTTTGAAATCAGTGAATTTCCCTTGTTTTATTGCTGATTTAACCCTTTGTTTATCCTTCTGGTGATGCTTTTTTCTGCTCTCTGAAGATGAAAAAGACCAGAAGACGTTTAACTGTTGATCCGTTGGAGTTTACACTCGGCTGTGAACTCTCCAACAGACGGCTCGAGGCCCAGGTAGAACCAACCAGAACCACCTGTTCTAACTGCTGTTTGTCTTATCACCTCAAATGCAGAAACTCCATCATGAAGTCCTTGATTATCATGGATCAGGTCTCAAAGTCTCCTGCATCTCTCCATTAAAGGCTCATTTCTCGAAGAGTAACTCTGAAGATGTTTAATCAGCAGAAAATACCTGTTATAAATATTCAACCAGTAACATCTGCTGCACTCTCACTGATGTCTCAGCATGCTCATTGATGAGTCAGCACTCATTCAGATGACTCAGCACTCTTACCAATGACTCAGCAATCTCACTGACCACTCAGCACTCATTCTGATGACTCAGCACTCTCACTGAAACAGAACTCATTCACATGACTCAGCACTCACTGATGACTCAGCATTCTCGCTAATGACTCAGCACTCTCACTGATGACTCAGCACATTTAAAGATAACTCATCAGACTTTCTGATGACTCAGCACTCATTGACGATGCAGCACCCACACTGATCACTCAGCAATCACACAGATGACTCAGCACTCTCAATAATGACTCAGCACTCACTGATGACTCAGCACTCACGGATGACTCAGCACATTTAAAGATGATTCAGCAGACTCACAGATGACTCAGCACTCTCACTGATTTTTATAGTTAGTCATGTTTTTTCACTTCGACTACTTTCAGCTGCAAAGAACAAAATGTTCAGTTCATTTAGGAATTCACGGATGTTTATTTTTTTTGTAACTTTTTTCTCTTAGATGTGCTCGATGATTTCTTCCACTACTTGAAAAACTTTGTGCTTTTTAAAAATAGACTTTAATGTAGTGTCTTCATTATTAGCTGTTAGCTACCTATCTTTCAGCTGCTTTCAGCTGCTTTCAGCTGGTTTTAGCTTTTTTATCTATTCACTGTTAATTTAGCTTCTGTTTCTGCAACAGTTTTGAAAAACACAAATTTATTTAGTTTCTGTTCATTTTGATTTATTAACTGTCAAACAAATAAATGTTATTTGATTTTCTAACTGTTAATAAATAATTTCATTACAGCTTTGAATTTAATGTTTTTAATGGTGTTTGTATCAAACAAACATAAATGTTGTTTAGTAAACAAATATTGAAACCAAACATCTTCCTGTTTGTTTCAAACTAAACATCCCCTCCAGACCTCAGGTGCTCATGGTGTCATGGATGGAGGTCAAAGGTCATCGAGGAATGTTGAGGCAGATGTTTTTCACCAGATGGTCCAGGAGGAGCCTGGAGATCTGGACCTGGACCTGGATCTGGATCTGGACCTGGACCTGACCCCACAACATGGTAGAGAAAGATTCTTTGTAAAACATGTCAGACAGTCTTCACCCTGAAGGTCAGACTGTGTAATCCTCAGAGGACTGAGCTCCTCTCAGACTCTGCAGGCCTCAGTCAGAGGGTTAAAGGTCAAAGGTCATGAGTGAACATGTTGTTTCTGTGTTTTCAGAAGACCTTGTGTTTGTGGAGAACAGGACCGTCCCGTCTCGCTCTGCCTCCCGACTCAGCTACTTCACATGTGGTGCTGGAGGCAGCAGCTACCTGCCCGGCCTCGATGACTCGGATCCAGAGGACGATCCCTACCAGCGGGACCCGGTCTATCATCTCCGCCCGGGTCCCTGCAGCCACACGTCTCAGGAGGGTCAGGACTCACCGAGCCCAACGCCTCAGGTCTTTAATATTATAGTTTTATATATTGTGTTTCTGGTTTAAACCGCTCCACAACTCAGACCTTATTGAACTGTGACCCACAAACCCTCCTCTTCATCAGACTGAGTGATGAAGAGGAGGCATCTGCTGCCTTCATTACATCAGAGTCTATTTCTGGCTTCAGCTGTAACCCTGAGAAGATTCTCAGGAACTGCTGCCTCTGTCCTCGATGGAAGCTGATAAACAACTTTATTTACTTCACTGAGTCAGAACCCGTCCCCAGGACTCCTCCGGTTTTTGGGTTCACGTCTGGAACAGAACTCCATCCAGGCCACAACGAGTTCCTCATATCTGTTGAAGACCAGCACTGAAGGACAGCATGAATGGACATCAGCTCTGGACAAATTAATCTGATTTATTTGTTAATTTGTCTCACAGCTGGCCGACACGCCGCAGTGAGACGGAGGAAAACATGAACCCAGACATGTGCCTGTCACTCATCAGCATTTGGCCGCCAGTCTCTGATTGGCTGCCAGGTTTCAGCTTCCTCAGACAACCCGTCACGCTCAAATGTGGATCTGGAAGCCATTCAACCAGTAGACTCAAGTGACAACATCATGTTTTCTGAAGGAGACATTAGGATGAGTCAGCAGAATCTGGATGAGCTGAGGAGACTAAATCAGCATGTTTACATGTTTATCAGGAGAAACAACACAAGGCCGGTCAAAAGTGGCCAAATGCTAGATAAAAGTGGTAAAATGTTAGTTAAAAGAATTGAATGCTAGCCAAAAACAAAGCAAAATGGTAACAAAAATTGATAAAATGCTAAATGTACTAAAGGTTAGCGTAAAGTGTAAAGGACTGGCCAAAAATGTTAAAATGCTAACAAAAAGTTGTAAAATGTTGGCCAAAAATGGTAAATTGGCAAAAGACTACCCTGGTGTTTTTGTGTGATGTGGTCCATGAAGATAAAAATATCAGGAATCCAAATAAAATCTGTTGTTTCTGGTTTTAGTCATTTTTCTACATCTTCCTCCAGATCACTGACCTGAAGAGACGGATGTCAGCGGTCGAGACTCTCCTTAATGACTTGGAGCTGAAGGTCACCACAACAGATAACGAGGTGAAATAACTCCCTGATAACGAGCAGGAGGTCCTCATGGAACCTCAAAAGTAGAAAAATGCTAATTGAAAGTTGCAAACAAACATGAACCTTTTTAAGTTTTGGAATTTGAGCTTTTCAAATAAATGAAGAACTCAAAATCCTAATGTTCAGGACTGGTTCATCTCTGTTTTGTTCTCTCACAAGAACTGGGCCCCGAGTCCACAGAGCCCATCTCCTCCTCTTCCTCAGTGGGAGGTGGTGGACATCGAAGAGCAGCAGCTCCGACAGAAACTGGACCAGCTGACAGACAACATCAGCGACAAAAGTTCTGATGAAGACGAGTCCAGCAGTCCACAGTCCTCTGAGGAGATTCCAGCTTGGAGAAGCCCTCAGGTGGACCTCAAACTGTCCAGAATCCCCACCAGACCCACATCCAGATCAAATATCAGGAGCAGCAGGTTGGAGGAGGAAATGGACTCTGAGCAGGTTTGTTCTTCTGGATCTCTGCTGGTTAAAAACACGTTTTAACATCTGACCAATCAGGCTCCTCCCCCTCAGCAGCAGCGCCCCCTGCAGGAGGCGTCGATAACGAGCTTCAGAGGTTCCCAAGCTCCGCCCCCTCAGCA
>JARVJO010000061.1:3829320-3848068 GCA_031762555.1 Cynodonichthys magdalenae
ATTTATTCATTATATTTTGATAAAATGCAATTTTTGCAAACATTTTACTCAAAACACTATATCTGCCTTTTTTTCCACATCCCACTTTTAGACTTAATCCTCGTTTCGATGTGACGGGTCACAAATATTCAAAACAATAAATAAAACTAAAGTCAGCACGTTATTCTGGACTGAGCTGAACTTCTTGATTTATGACACAATCTTTGACATCAAACTTAACCTGAAACATTTGGGGTCAGAGTTACATGTCTTGTTGTATTGTCTTGTTTTTTTATTTTATTTTTTAATATATTTTTTATTTTTAGCGACCCGACTGGTTCTCTCCCTCGGCCTGTCTGAAACGCAGCTGAACCAGAACGGTTCTGATTGAACCCGATTCAATGTGGGTCAGTATAAATAGCTGTGAAGGAGGGACGAGGTCTTCTGGCCTAGTTAGCTGCATTTTGTCTGGAAACCAGTGAAACGTTCTCAGAGGTGTGGACCACGCAGTAAACAACAACAACAACAAGCTGTTTACGGCTCGGTTTAACTCCATGTTTCTGTCGAGCTGCCACTTCAGAAAACATCTGAGAGCATTTATCCCACAGACCGACAGCTGTAATCTGTCTCCGGGGGTTATTTTAGCTGGTGTTTGTTGTTTTAAAGAGGCCTTCGGCTGATCGTTGTCTCACCCTGCTGTCTGAGGGAGAGAGAGCTCTGAAAGGTGCAGCGGAGCGGAGGGCGAGTAAGGACCGGCGCAGCTCAGGGCGAAGCTCTCACCGTTTACAGGAGCCGTGTTTACGCAACTGAAGAGCAAAACGTACGCCCCGTTCTGTCAGGAGAGGAGAAGCTCCCCCCCCGTCCCCCCTTTACAACAGGTGAACAAAAACACAAAGAAAAATGTGATCTCAGAGGATCTGCTGATCAGGTGTGCGTTACCATGGTAACACAAGATCACTGACCTCAGAGAAGCAGCTGTCAATCACAGACATGTCAGGGACTGATGCTGAGAACTAAAGGAGCTGTTTTTGTTTGATAAATGATGACTCAGCAGAATTTGTTTTGTGTTTTGTTCCTTAGATTAAATTTAAGATCAGAGCGGTTTTATTTTGTCCTGACTGAGAGGAACCTTTTAGTTTCAGCTGCGTTCCTACAGCTGCTTCATCCTCGTTAGATTAGATTAGAAGATGATTAACAAAGAAACTGATGAATATTTTCTAAACTAAACAAAGATCAGATGAGGAGGTTTAGTTTCGCTGCAGTGAGATGACATGTGGGTGTGGCTGGTTCCCACTTCCTGTTTAACTGTTAATGATGTGAACCATTTATGTCAATAATTACCAGACGGTTTAGATGCAGTTTGAATAAATTATTATTAATGCTGAAGCTGTGGACAGGATGAAGCAGGTGAACCGGTTCTGCAGCTTCTAGTTTATACTTTCACTTTTCTGCTCATCCATCCTGTTTGTTTTTGTCACGTTTTAATGAATGTTTGTAATGTTTTCATCCATCCCTTTAATTTATTTCACTTTTTTACCTGATTTACAGACTGAAGCTGTTAATAACGACACTTGGGTTTATATTTTAGAAACTCTTCTGATTAAATTCTTGTTCTAGAAGCCGTAGGAAATAAAAGATCTGTAATTAATCAATCTGCAGCTGCAAAAAGTAACAAAAACATAGCTAAAATTTGCAAAACAGATGCTAAAATCATCAAAATTGTAACTTAAAGTAAATAAAAAGATGCTACAGGTGCCACAATTGTAGCTAAAATGACCAAAACAGATTACAAATTCAAAAAAACAGTGGCTAATTGAGCTAAATAGATTAAAATTGAAAAATCCAACAATTACCAAAACAGATTCTACATTTAATAGAACAGTAGCTAAATTAGCAAAACTAGATAAGTGGGTGTTAAGACTGGTTAAAGTTGCTAAAATAACAAAAGCAGCTATAATCAGCAAAATAGACTAATAATGGAAAAAATGTAACTAAAAGTAGTAAAATAAGAGCTAAAGTTGTCCAAAGAAGTAGCTAAAGTAGCTAAATAGTTGAGATTGGTGAAACTATAGCTGGAATTAGCAAAAGAGATTCTAATCTTGACAAGTAAAATTGGCAAAACTGGAGCTAAAAATAGCAAAAGACCCTAACCCTAATCGTGTAATTAAATTTTACAAAACACATTCAAAAATTAGCAAAGCAGTAGCTAAATGAGCTAAATAGTTTGACAAAACTAGCTAAAAGGAGCAAAACATACTAAGATTGTGGCTTAAAGAAACAAAAACGGATTATTTGATCAGCAAAACAGACTAAAAATTTCAAAACTGTAGCTAAAAGTAGTAAAATAAGCTTTAAAATTGTTTAAATGTAGGTAAAGTAGCAAAACTGTAACTAAAACAAAAGACTGTTGAAAAGTGCTTAAATTGTAGTTAAAATGACCAAAACGAATTTTAAACGTAGCAAAACAGTGGTTAAATGAGCTAAATATATGTTAAGTTTGACAAAACAGTAGCTAAATTAGCAAAACAAATGGTCTCCGGAGCTTCCGGCTGTAATAAACTTCCTCCTCACTGTCCTCGTTTCCCACGTTCCACAGCTGGGATGGTTTAATGTTTAAATATTAAAATAATTATTCGTTAGAGGAACTGCTCCTCAGTCTGGGTTCAGGAACTCTTTCATGATGTCAGAGGGGTTTGTTGGTTTGTATTATTTGTGAAATTAAATAAAACAGTTAAACTCATAAACTATGTTTTTTAATTTTATTTAACCATAAATGTTTTAAAATCGTTCTTGTTGTTCCTGACTCTGGAGAAACGTGTTGATGGGTCTGAAGGAGGTATTAGTCACCGCGCCTAGAAGGGTTTCAGCCACGCCACAAATTTAGAGGAAGGAAATGCTTACACACACTGTAACACACACACTGTAACACACACACACTGTAACCCACACACTGTAACACACACACTGTAACACACACACACTGTAACACACACACTGTAACACACACACACACACACACCCACTGTAACACACACACACACATTCAGAGAGGTCCTTTTAAGGGAAAAGGCCCAGCTCGGCCCGAGTGCTGAGTGGAGAAAAGACAAGTCCCTCAAATATAGAAAACCAACCCTGAGTTTTCAAATCAGAACCTCCAGACGAGTTTAAACCTTTAATGTTTATTAATATTTATTAATATTAATATATTTATGAGTGAAACATGACAGCAGGAGGTCTGAATATTCGTTACCTCTCTGTCGAGGAAACAAACTTCTCTCTGTATTTATAAACTCTGTTCGGCTCCACTCACTTCTCGTTTTTTTTGTTTGTTTCTCCTTTCCTTCAGGCCGAGGCCAGGCTGGCGGCGAAGAGGGCGGCCCGAGCCGAGGCCCGGGAGATCCGCATGAAGGAGCTGGAGAGACAGCAGAAAGAGGTAAACGGGTCAGAACACAACGGAGGCAGGCGTTTCCTAAAGGTCACGACCTCACAGTCACATCCTGGTGTCTGTGAGGAAGGAGACGTTCACACTCAGGCAGCCATCTTTACTCAGAACATAAGATTATCAGCTGCGATATCAGTGTTTTCTTACTCTGGACTGAAAACTTTTGCTGTTAAAAAAATCTTTGGGCTCCTGATCAAAGGTCAGACATGTTGTTCCTAAAGGTCTGAGTCTTCAATTAATGTAAGAAAATCCATATTGATGACATATTTAGCCCTAATACTTTTAACCAGGAGACCCTGATGTTTCAGGTTCAGTGTGAGACAGTGACATCTACCGCTCACACTGGGTACTGCAGCTTGTTATAAACCTGTTCAAACAGAATAGAATCAATTTAGAATCATCATCCATCCATTATCTACACCCAATTGTTCCTTTTAAATTTAGAATCATTCAGATATAAAAGGTTTTGATTGTGTTACAGGCAATCTTAATCATAAATATGAAAACAAACTAAATGAATAAAACATTTTATTCAAGGAATTAAATTGGATATTAACACAATTATTGTGGTCAAAACTAGAAAACATGAACAACATTTTGCTTTCCGGATCAGTCTGTTTGGTTTTTAAGACTTTCGTTTTTTTTTTTGTTTTTTTTCTGTTTTGTTTAGATTTAATTAAATTGTTTTAAAAACAGGACAATAATAACCTGTGGTGGGCACAGCTAATCAAAAAGTTGGCTTCACTAAATCAAAGTCTGCTAACTACAACCATAGCTTTGTTAATGCTAAACCACTAAACATGTAAGAAAACAAATTATTGGACATTAATACTAAACAGATAAACAAGTAAAAATTAGCAGAAGCTAACACTAACAGCTAATTGCTAAAAATACAATAATTACATTTTTATTAAAGTTTTTTACAGAACAAACTTAAAGAACCTTTAAGGCTCAGTTTATAAATCTCAGTTTAAGGTATATGAAGGGTTAAATGTTTAAATACAGACGTTTATAGAATTTAAAGCTTTTTGTCTAAAAGTCTGCAGAGAAAATAAAAACCATCAGTTTCTGAAATTTATTGCAGAAATGACCCTAAAACTGCAGCTTTAGTGTTTGTTGATCTGCCTGCAGTTTGTTTTATTTTCTTCTTTCTCTGATCTTCTCCATGGGGAGGCTGTGGTTTTTCTGAGCCCTCTAATCTTAGTCTGTAATAATCTGAAACAAACAGGAGACGTCCTCTCACCTGGTGACACGGAGCTCTTCAGGTTCTGTCAGGTTCTCTGTGGAGCTGGGTTAAATGTTTGAACCCACACACTAAAGTTTAGCTCGTTATTTGTCAAACCTCTGGGTTTATTGAGCGGATATTTATACTTAGAGATATTTTGCTAACAGACAGTTACGTGATCATTAACCTGTGAGCATAAAATATTTACAATTTGTCTTAAGAAAGCAGAATTAATTAATAAAAATCTGATTAAGTCAGGTGAAAATGAGGACGAAAACTGGTTAATTTCATAAAATAAAAAATAATCTGAGCAGATTTAATCCCTCTGCTTTTATAAAACATAAGTTTTCTTTTTTTGTGACGTGTTTTGAGAGAAAATATTCAGTTTTTTCTGTTTGTTTTTATTCTGTGATGGAAACAGAAGTCATGAACATGAACCGGTCACAGGTTCTGGATTAGCGCTCGTTAATAATCTGAGTCTGGTCGCGGCGTGTGTGACCCTTAAACCTTTTAGTAGAGTTAAAAGGAGATTAGCGGGTCGGTTTCCTGTTGTTGTTGTTGCCGTGGCGTCGAGACGAGGCGAGCGTTCTTCCTGAGCGATGAAGACGGACTTCAGGAGAGGACCGCCGCTTTTGTAGCAGGAGACCCTCGGCGTAAAGGTCATCCTGCCCCGTGTGACCAGACACGGCGTTTGTTTCTGACCGCCGAACGATGACGTCGCTTCTGGTTCCCTGACGGCGGCGGGACGGCCGGGCGGCGGCTGACGGGCAGGGGGCTGAGGGCCGCCCTCATCGGGCGCCCGAAGCCCCCGGTACTCAAGAAGGGAAGACGGGTTAGTACAAAAACCAGACCTGCTCCCTGATCGAGGAGCGGGATTATGACAGCTCCTGGATTAATTCAGTGTCCAGACACAGATGAGAGGTTCTGTAATCTCTGCTCGCTGATCGGTCTGTTTTTAAAGTAGTTTGAAGAAGCTTTAGATGTAAAAACAGGAAGTTTTGTTAATATCTGACTCTGATGACATCTTTAAATTTGCAATCTGACCTTTACAGCTCTTCAGCTTCTCTGAAATTTTGTTAAAGTAAAATGAGGTTCTCAGACGTCGTTCATTCTGTTGTTTCTGTCGAAGAAAGGAGTCGTTTATTTTTAAAACTGAGCAGCAGCCAATCCTCAGATTGGAGCAGGAGAGATGGAGTTTATAAATCCTGGATTAGGGTTGTGGAAGGCTGGGATGGAGGTTTGTTTTCAATGAGTTAAATACTAATAGTATTTATTATGGTGATAAATACCAGAATTATTAGAAAGTCTGCTTGCTCTCCAAACACATCCATTCCATGCCAGACTGATAAATTTAGATCTCAGCCAACACAAAACTATGGAGGACCAAATCTGACTTAATTGGAAATAAAAAGAAATATATAAATGGACCAATAAACAAATAAATACACTTAAAATGCACCAATTAAATTAAAAAAGGAGACATTTTTCTCATGTTTTATAATTTAATTGACTTTCAAATTTATTTTTCCAACTCAATAAATTATATATTTTAGCACATCATTTACATGTTACAGTTTTTAAATATATATTTTTTTGTTTTTCCTTTTATTTGTATCTGCATTTGTGTCTCTTAAATGATCATATTTAATTATTTTTTTTTATTTCCATGTGTTGTTTTCACATTTCTCTGTCTCCTGTTTTTACTTTACCTTATGCATTTCTGCCTCATTATGTAAATAAGATGGGCGGAGCTTATTGGGTCAGCTCCTCTCCTATTGGTCAACAGACAGGAAGCAGCTGGATCCATGTGCAGATCTACTGTGCCTGTGCCTCAGTTTAGTTTAAAGTTTAGTTAAAAACAAAGGCAAGGAGGAAAACACTGACCTGTGTCTTTATTTTAAACTAAACTTTAATCTAAACTGAGGCACAAGCAGCACAGCATCATCTGATTTGTCACTTATATAAAACTCAGCTCTACAATTAGTCTAATCATTTCTTGTTTGTGTGTTTATGTGTAAAATGACTTAAAGTTAGTTAGTACTCACAGCTAAGTGGAGGAAAGTAACAAAACTTTAGCTAGTATTGACAAAACACAAATTAAATACAGCAAAACTGCATATAAATAATGCTATTGTCAAAATTGTAGCTAAAATGAGCAAACCTGATTTTAAATTTAGCAGAACAGAAGCTACATTAGCTAGATAGAAACTAGATAAGCACATGTTAGGACTGGTTAATCTGTAGCTAAAAGAAGAAAAATATGATAAAAGTAGCTAATGTAGCTTGATAAATGTTGAAATTGGCAAAACTGTAGCTAAAGTTAGCGAAACAATAGCTGAAGTAGCTAAATAGCTGTTGAAAAACATTTTCAACCATAAAGAATCTCCTCAGCTGGGTCTCGGATGTCTTCAATGAACTTGTTGTCGGGTCGGTTCTTGTTGGTTTTTGTTGGTTCCTGCTGAGTTCCTCTCTAAATCACTTTTTTCTGATTCTTCTTTTCCTGTTTTCTTGTTTTGTTGCTGTAGATCTTTCAGGTGCAGAAGGTAGGCCTGCGCTCCCTCGCTTCCTTTAACCATATATTTTAAATGATCTGGACCTCAGAAAACGATGGAACTTGTTGCCTGGTCTCTTTGCTCTGGTTTCCTGTCTGCAGAAATATTATGGGTTAAACACCAGATTAGACGAGCGATCCGACGGCAGATGGGGAGATATAGAGCAGTGGATGGTACCGATGAGTTTGCTCGTTGTGTGTTGGATGTCTTTACAGTGTGCTGTGTGCACTTTAAACCCTCATTAATGGAAAATAAGAGATTCAAATGAATCAAAGATCAATAATCCAGTATGTGTATGTTTGTATCAGCATGTGTGTGTTTTAAATAAGGTCTGACTAACCTGCACCACCTTATCTGTAAGTTTTATTTTAAAGTTTATTCAAATATAACCTGAACAGGAAATGTGTCCACAATCATAGACTCCACTAGGACTAAACCTGGACTCTGATCCTGGTTGTAGTCTTCATGGACAGGCTCTCAGTATGCAGTCGAGGAGGGGGGAAGGGTCTCAACTCTGCTTTATGCAGATGACATGGTTGATGGCGCCTTCGGGTCAAAACCTTCAGCGTGCACTGGACCTTTGACTAAACCGTTCTCGGACCTTTACCTGAACTGTACCATGACTTCTGACTGGCCGGTTCTATGGCTTTCTATTGGACCTTTCCAGGACCTTTAACTGTACTGTACCAAGACCTTTGACTAGACCATACCTGTACCTTTGACTTAGGATTGGGCGATGTTGGAAAAGAAATTAATCACGATTAATTGTAGTATTTCGCGAATACCAATTAATATGACGATTAATCCCCTGGAGTCCCTGAATGCCTGCATGTCCAAGTCACATGACCAATTTAAATCACTCTAGGGGAAAAGATTTGCTCTCCATAAAAATCTGTTCCAAATTGTGTCAAAAGAACAGACTTCAGGCAATACGTCAATTTGAAGTGGAGAGGAGCATCGAGCGGAGTGACGGGAAATCTCCATTTTTTTCTGCCTGGTGCCATTATTCATATTAATCGTCAAGTGCAAAAAAATAATCAATTAAAGTTTTTCTGACGATTAATTGCACATGTCACAATTTTGCCCAATCGTACTTTGACTAGCCCATTCTAGATCTTTTGACTAGATCATTTAAGGGCCTTTAACTGAACCATTCCAGGACCTTTACCTGAACTGTACCAGGCCTTCTGACTAAACCGTCAAATGACCTTTGAATGGAACTTTCCAGGACCTTTAATTTTACTGTACATAACCTTTGACTATACCATCCTGGACCTTTGACTAGACCTTTCCATGACCTTTTACTAGATTGTACCAGGACCTTTAACTAAATCATATTAGGACCTTTGCCATGACTGTTTATTGATCCTAAACCGGACTATTCCAGGACCTCTGACTGGTCTGTTTTATGGTCTTTAACTGGATGATTCCAGGACTTTTGACTGGACTGTTTTAGGATTGTACACTGAAGGTCTGGGTTTTATTCCTGGTTTGATGTTTGACTGTTTGCTGTAATTCAGCAGCTTAACGTGTCCCTCTGTCTTGGTCGTATTAATTTTCACATCACCTGTGCAGTTTGAGTCACTAACCTTCACCTGAACCTAAACTAAAACCATTTTCATCTTCATTTGTTGATCTTTGGCCTTTTCTCCATCTTTCCTCCTCCTCTTCCTCCTCCAGGAGGACAGTGAGAAGTACTCACGGTCTTCACGGATCCAAACGGTTTGTATCTCTGATAAACGGACTGGTCTTGATAAGACATTCTTTGGCCCAAAATAAAAAGGAATTCTTTAAGCAGAAAGTTTTTCTTGTTGATGCCTGTTGTTGACTCGGTCTCTGTGTCCGTTCCTCTAATCCTAATCCTGTGTTTCCCTCTCTTTGCAGCTGTCGGACGACGATGAGCGGATGTCTGTGGGAAGCCGCGGCAGCGTCAGGGTCAGTATCAACACAGACGTCTCAGAGCTTCTGTCTCTTTGTCTTCCTTTGAATCACAATGTTTTTTTCCTGAGCAGTCTGATCAGGACTCGTTGGGGGTTTATGGTGCAGGGGTGAGGGTCTGAGCTGTTGGATCAGTTTTATCTTTTTATAAAGGTTTTTTTTTCGTGTGAACTGATTCTTTGTGATTAACAAAGCATGATGGGTTTTACTCAGACGGAGGTTTTTGGTTTTGTCACGGAGTTAATTTTTTATTAAGATGTCTAAGTATAGATGCACAACAATGAGTCTGATCTGATTGGGGGTAATAAAATATTTGGTGCTAATCTTTGGCCGCTCGCTGAAGCACCTAAGGAGGGCAAAACTACCTCCTCAGGGTTCGTCTTCAGGACTTTTTCTGGTCTTCATGTCCAAACATCTGCAGCTCCTCTAGGTTAGATGGGTTCTGATCGAGTCCAAAAGTCTTTAAATAAAAACAAGAGATTCTCAGTTAGATTGAGGTTTGACTGGACCCTTCAAAGACCTTTAACTAGACAACTCCAGGACCTTTGGACTGTCCCAGAACATTTAACTAGACTATTCCAGGACCTTTAACTTTAGCTCCACATGACCTTTGGTCTGTTCCAAGACCATAAACCAGACCACATCAGGACCATAAACTAGACCACTTCAGGACCACAAACTAGACCACTTCAGGACCATAAACTAGACCACTTCAGGACCACAAACTAGACCACTTCAGGACCACAAACTAGACCACTTCAGGACCATAAACTAGACCACATCAAGACCATAAACTAGACCACTTCAGGAACTTTGACTAACTATTTAGGCGTATTGTCCCAGTCTCAGATCTCTGGAAGACTTCATCAGGTTCCCCTTAACTCTGACCAGTCTCCGTTGATGAAAACCATCCTCACAGCATGATCCAGTATTGTTAAAAAACAGACTAACTGGCTTAATTCCAGCACAAAACCTGAATGAACTAATTACGTTCCTGTTTGGGTTAGTTGAACTTTGTTAGCTCGTATTACACCTTTAACTCAGTCTTTTATATTTTTGTTTTTAAATGTGTGTTTGGAGTTTCCAGATCCTTGAATGTGTTGAAGGTTGAGGAGATGATGCATGGGTCTAACCTCTGTCCTTGTTGAAACATGGATTGTTCAGGTCTTTGTCTTCATCTCAGTGTCAACATAGTTCTGGGTCGAGTGCTAGCATGGATGTTTGACCCGGTTTGCACTGTTTCTGTGATCGGTGCGTTCTGTTTGCGTAAACCGGTCTGAAAAGGTTTGGTTTTTCTTCATCCTCATTGTCTTTCCCTCCCTCTAAGAGCTCCTCGACGCACAAGAAGTCAAAGAAGAAGAAGAAACACAAACACAAAGACAGAGACGTATGTAAATGAGTCGAAAATGTCGGAAACTAAACCGACCCAGATGTTCAGAACAAAAAGGGGAATAAGCTGTTTGTTTTTATTTACAGAGAAATGGCTTTGATGATGATTACAGCCTCCTGTCCAGCAGGGTTAGTAGCTGAGTTTTACATTAACTGAACCAAAAACAGTCAGGAGCTGCTGATTAAAAAAACCTGATGACCTTTGACCTGAGGCCTGTAGGGTCTGGTTTCTCTGATCTCTGTGACAGAATAACAGGCTTCTATAGATCCTGTTTCTGTCTTAGGTTCAGGTTCAGATAAACCTGGTTCTGGTCGGGATGTGTTCTCTGCCTCTGTGTTTAGCTTGTAAACCTGATGTTTGTCGTCTCCTCTCAGAGCTCCAGACTGAGTGACGAAAGCCGAATGTCTCGAGCCTCCAGACCAGACCCGCAGCCGGTGGGTGACACCGCCCTGGGACCGGTTGGTTCTGGTGTTTTCTGCTGTGGTTTTGGACCGGCTGACGTTAGTGTTTGGCATGATGTTCATTGATGATAACAGATTCGCTCAGTTCATCAAAGTGTGATTAAACATTTTTGTTTTGTTTGTGGTAAACTTGACCTTTCTTAAAAATTCAAAATGTACTTTGTTTTGTGGGGTTTGTGCCGATTTTCAATCCCTCAGACTAAAAACCTGCATGTTAGGTTCACTGGTGGCTCTAAATTCTCTTTAGTTGTATGTGAGAGGGTGAACGGTTGTTTCTATGTGTCCCTCGATGGTCTGGAAACTTGTCCAGGTGTCCCTCCATAAATGCACGGTTTGAATTTGTGCAAAATATTTGTTGGACAGAAAAATTTTGATATTTGAACCTCTTTGTTCTGTTTTTCCTTCTTTGTTGGGTTTCATTCTTCTAGGCTTCTTATGCTTCCTCTGACTTGTACAGTCTGAACGGTCTGTCCTCCTCCAGAAACCAGGGCTCAGCTTTCAATGACCACCAGGTCTGTACCCCAACTAATGACCAGACCAAAATAACAACCAAACCAAAGACCAGGCCAACCGCTATACCAAAGACCTGATCAATGACCAGACCATCAACCTGACCAAAAACCTAACCAACACCAGACCAATGACCCAACCAAAGACCAGGCTAACGACCCAACCAACGTGGGTATAAACCAATTACTAGACCCACAACCAGACCAAAGACCAGACTAACAGATGAAAACCATGAGATGTAGGGCCTTTTTTTGATTGGTCGGTAGAAAATTTACTGTGATTCTGTTGTTTTTCTTGCCAACATGCTTCTTTCTTTTAGCTCCGCTTCAATCAAATCTACCAGCAGTTCTGTCGTCGGGTTGGTCTACTTCATTTTTAGCCAACTTGAAATCACTCCTACCTGTCACACCTTCCACTGCATGAGCAACTAAAACGTTGTCCGTCTGACAGGTTTTAATCTTCACTTCGCACTGATTTCATAAATGTTTGAGTCAGAAGGTGTCACCTCTGATCTGTTGGACCAAACCCCTGAAGCGTTGTGAACGTGTTAATATGAATGTGTGCAGATCTCTTTATACGAGGGGCGGTCCCTGCAGCGGCCCACATTAAGACGATTTAACTGTTTAGTTGTTTTACTAATGACACCTGAAACCGTTACCTGGAGGACCAGTGCTCACCTGTTCAGGCTCAATGTGACCCTGTGGTGAAATAAAACAGACTGATGCTAATGTTTGTTTCTGGGTTCCTGCACTTTAACTGTTGGGATGTTTTTGAGTGACAGAAACATAACGGTGTCTTGTTTCTTCAGCCTTTAGAGTACAGTAGTTACCGCAGCTCCCGGGCCTCTAGCAGGACCAGCTCAGCCCGGACCAGTCCAGTGGTGAGAGCCGTGTTTGTGCAACAATTGCTGTTGATCTGGTTCCATTAACTGCATGGACTTAATAACCAGTGTGAAAGTTATCTTAACTTACTATATAAAAACGTTGAGATGATGTGGAAAAATACAGAGGAAAAAGGTTCAACTTCCTGTGACCCAATTGAAGTCGGAACCATGGTTCTGTGATAAAGTCTGTAGAACCTTCATGGTGTGTGATGAAATGGGTATTTTCCGTTCCACTCCTCTCTGCTGTGTAAACCCGATCAGAACCTGTTGGGTCCAGCTGTCACAGCGACGCCGTTTGTTCAATTACTTAAAACGTTCGGCTGTTTTCTGTTCAGAGAGCCGACCAGGTGTGTTTCCAGGTGAGGCTGGGCATTTAAAGCATGTTTGGAATTTGTTGTGGAGCTGAACTTGCTGCATGTTTCATAGCTGAAGTGAAACTAAAAAGGTTCAGCTGCTTTTTTATTTGAAGTTTGTGATAATTATTTCCTGCATGAAGTCGGCTGAAACATTAGAAACTCCTGTTTCCTGACTTCTTCTGCTGTTTTTATTGTGGCAAATGTAGTTTATTTGGGTGTTTTTCTGCTCTGTTTCGCCCCCTGCTGGCCGTTCAGGATAACTGCAGCTCAGTTGCCAGTTTTCTGAGGAATGCCGGCACCAGAGACCTGGACCACGTTTCTATTCCAGACTTTTGTGAAGTGAGTCGATTTAAAGGAGGCCGAAGTTTCTGCTCGGTTTGTCAGTTTCTGCTGTCGACTTTGGCCTCAAACAGAGACATGATTTTTGTTTTTATTTGTGATGAAACTAAATGACTGATAAGGGTGTTCTGTTTGCAGAGGTTTCTAACACTTTCCTGTTTGTTTTAGTGATTATTCACTTGTTCAGATGAACGTTTGGTTGTTTTTGTCTGGAGATGTTTCCGTCCAGCTCGTCCTCATCATCGTCTTCTGTTTGTTCTGATTGTTTGTTCTTTCTGTCCACAGGTGGAGGACAAAGATTATCATGAGAAGGTAAAGAACCAGCATCGCTTCAATCTCTCATTTTATTAGACATTATATTACTGTGCCGAAGTCTTGATCTAGTCCTCATTCACTCAAAGTTTACTCCTAAGCAGCCACGTTTTGTTTATTCACAAGATTTTAATGAACGGTTTTATTAAAAAGCTCAGAAGCAAAAAAATAAAAGACAGGAAATTTTGAATCAAAAGAAAAGTAGCTCCAGTCGTTCTCATGTTGAAACAAATGGTGGCAACTCTATTTTAGGTCTGAGATCCACCACAACTCACACAGAAAAAAACAAAAATCAAACGTTTAGAAACTCCTTCACAAAACTGTTTGCCAACAAACCACCAACTAGTTGGCAACAGCCTCAAACAGCTGGCAACTAGTTTCCAACAGTCAACAACTAGATACCAACAACATCTAGTCACCAACCACACCAACTAGTCACCAGATAGCCACTAACAACCACCAACTAGTTGCAACCAGTTGCTAAGTAATCCCAACTAATCACCAACAATTAATTGCTATCAATTGTCAACTAGTTGCCATCAGCCCCAGCCCAGTATGTGACTGATTCTAACCCTCAGAAGACGCGTTAGGAACGACTCTCAGCTGCTGCCGTCTAATTTTCACGAGAATAATCACGAGATATTTTGCTAACAGACAGTCACAGTTACACACTCGGTTCTGATCCCTACGTTTCTGTTTGCAGGGATCTCGAGCAGCTTCCGCCCTGACGTCGACCACCCTGACTTCGTTAGGAGGGACGTCGTCCCGCAGAGGAAGTGGAGACACGGCTCTGACTGTGGACGCCGAGAGCGCCGTGCGGGAGATTAAGGTCCGGTTCTGTAGAACCAGAATGAAAATATGAAACTTGTTTTAGATCTTTAGACCCGACAAAGTAAAGTTTAATTTTATTTTCATCCTGACATGAAGATCAATTATCTTCATTGAAACAAATCAGAGGCTTCTTGTTGAGCTTTCACTCTTTTCATTCTTTCTCTGCAACATTTCTGCTTCATCTTCATCACATCGTGTTTCTCTGCTCGCTACTGCTAACTGCTGCTGCTGCTGCTGCTGCTTCGCTCCACCAGGAGATTCACGAACTGAAGGATCAGATTCAGGACGTGGAAACCAAATACCTGCAGAACCTGAAAGAAGCCAAGGTACCACCCCGGGACTCGGCTCGTTGCTCACCGGTTCTCTGCCGCTAACCTCAACTGGTTGTTTTGTTTTTCTGTTTGATTGTAATTTAATCAGATTAAATCAAATCTGCAGATTAACAAACAAAATGCTTCCTAATAACTTCAAGCTGCTTCCATTCTGAACTTTCTCCTCACTTTTGTCATTTTCTACAGATTAGATGTCTTGTTTTTACCTGCTGGTTTTTCCTGTAAACTTTGACTCTTGTTGCATCAGGATGCGTTGGCAGAAGTTGAGGAGAAGTACCGTAAGGCCATGGTGTCCAACGCCCAGCTGGACAACGAGAAGAACAACCTGATGTACCAGGTGGACACGCTCAAAGATTCGCTGGAGGAGCTGGAGGAGCTGCTGACCGAGTCGCGCCGGGAGCATGAGGAGAAAGTCCGGGTAACGATACTTCACGTCTTTATTGCCCCGCCTTGAGCTCCGTCGCCTGGTTTGGCGGGTAACCTAAGACCTGATCCTCTGCAGGAGTTCGAGCGGGAGAAACACGCCCACGGCGTTCTGCAGTTCCAGTTCAACGAGGTGAAAGAGACGCTGAAGCAAAGCGAAGAGCTGCTAAACGTGAGTCCAGAAAGGTCTCGGTTCAGGAAGCTGCGCTCGGTTCTCTGCACGTTCGGCTGCTCTCACAGTTTCCTCTTCCTCTTTTTGCACATCATGAATCTCTCTTATTCCCAAACTGTTCCTCGGTTCTCCCGGTGTTCAGGAGATCCGTCAGCTGCGTTTGAAACAAGACGGTTTCGTTAGAGAAATCTCCGACCTGCAGGAGACGGTGGAGTGGAAGGATAAAAAGATTGGGGTACGAAGACCCCCGACTCGATTTTTTATTTATTTTTTTTAAGACCAGTTTCGTCTTTGCATGAACTTTATTCACGTTTCATTTTCTCTGCTCACCCTTGTCTGCACGCCGCCTTTCCCGCTCAGGCTCTAGAGCGACAGAAAGAATACACGGACGCGATCCGAGTAGAGCGAGACGAGCTCAGGGAGGAGGTGGTGAAGCTGAAGGATGTCCTGAAGGTACTCCGCTTCCAAACCGGACCACCGCGCTTCGTTTCCAGGAGCACTAACATCCGCCTGTTTTCTGTGCAGAAACACGGGATCGTGCTGGGACCTGATCTGAGCGTTAACGGGGACGCCGGCGACGTTGGCGAAGCAACAGAGAGCCCCGAAGCGGACCCCACATCCCGCTCAGCTCAGGACCCACAGACGCCGCCGACGGAAGGGAACAGCATGCTGGGTAAGAAAACCTCCAGGTTCCCACGCTGCATGGCTTCGCAGGCGAAGAGTTTCTCCTTCGCCGACCCGTCGGCGCCTGTCTCACTCTCGCAGCTTCCAGTAAATGTCTGATTTTGGAGTTCTCGTACCTTTTTAACGCAGATTGTTTTGACTTTTGCGCAGATGATCTTGGTGATCCTCTGTTTTTTTCTCAAAACTAAAAGTAACGAAGGTTTTATCAGTGTAAGTTTTGTTTTTTACTTGTTTTTCTTCAGGGACTTTTGGTTCTCAAGTACTAAAATCTCTGAACATCTATTTGAACTTCTTGTTTTAGTCTTTAAAATCTTAACAAGGAACATAAACTGGAAATTAGCTGCTGGCTAGTCTTTTGTGCAAAGCAATGTTTTCAGAGTTAGGTGAGCAGATCAGTTAGGAATCAGTGCTTTAACCTTTGTGTTGATATCTATAATTAAATTTTAATGAAATAAATGAAGCATCCAGGTGCTGCAGCTCAGACTTCACTGTAAAAACATCCTCACAGTTTAAAACGTTTATAGATCAAAGTGGTGTTTTCAGATCTTTAGTGATTTTTACGACTGTTGATGATTTTACCCCAGAAAGTCCAGCTTGCTTTAACTTTGAGGCTGACTAAACTCGCTAAAATCTTTGCAAAAAGACACTTTGTTTCTTCTTATAGGGTTTATAACAGAGGCTGACAAGCCGACTTTAATCTGCCACACTTCAGGTGAGGGAGTTCAGGTATCTGATCACAGCTTGTCATCTGTTAGCGACGACTCACAGCTACTACCACACCTGGACACAGTTCTGCTAATCGCGGAACTCCTCCTTTGCTTTTTGCTAGCTTTGGAAATCGTTAGGGGATCAATTGTCTTCCACTTTGAGTCCATAAAAAATTAAGTGTTAAACTTCAAATTTTTTGCCATTTATCACAATTAAATAAAAACTATCCGCTCTTACAAGCAGTGTTGGATGTATCAGGCAGTGTGTTAGCATGTAGCAACTTTAGCAGCTAAACATCAAATTAAAAGCATCAAAGATAAATAAAATAACCCTTAATAATATTTAAATAAATACTAAAACTGACTACTAAAAATATGGTAGTGGAAGTATTTGTTGTGACGGTATTCATAAAAATACAACCTCGATCGAAGAAATGCTTTTATTCTGAAAGAGTTAAACAGGAAGTATCACAAGTTAGAGAGCTATATGGTTTGGATTGGCCGATTTGCCACAGATGACCCCGCCCACTTTCAACCTAAACCAATAGAAATCAAACAGGTTTGTATCAGTCCTGCTAAATGTCTTAGCGGTAAGTGTTAGCTTCCTCTAATTTTTTATCTGCTTAGTGTTAGCAGAGCTAACATTCTTGTGTAGCGGGTTCGTGGCTAGTGAAGCTAACTTTTTGGTTAGCTCTGACCACATCAAACATCCAGAAGTGGATTATCTGTGGCGGCCATCTTGAATGAAAATACTGAGAATCACCATTTTTAGAGCTGAAGGCATCATCTGTCTGACATCATGCTTTGCCTTAAAGAAAACTAACATCTCATTTTTTACATTTTCTGCCTTTTCCTTGGCTTCTCTTGCACCTTTCAGCCGATATAATCACAAAAACTAACTGACTTGAAGCGGGAGGTGTGTTTGGATGGTTTGAACCATTGAGGAGTTTTTATCAAATAATGTTGGTCTATGATTATTGTGAAGATCCAATCTGAGACCTCTTTATTTGTCCTGCTGAGATGGTGTTCTTCCTGCTTTTTCTTCTTCTCCTGCTTCTCTCGAACATCTTGGTTCTTCTGCTTCTCTTTCCGACCCTCAGGATCAATCAGGTCTTTAACTTCTGCTGCTGCGCCTCCTGATGATGAAGATGTCAGTGTTGAAAAGTCTTTTTGTTGGCCTTCTGTCATCGTGTGCTCTCCGTGATCTCTCAGGCAGCAGAGAGGAAGAGGAGGCTGCTGAGCAACAACAACAAAGACTCGAGGAAGATGAGGAGAATACGATCTGTAACGCTGCCCACATGACCCAACTAGAACCTTCACTTGAAAAACATCCTTCAGAAGAACAAGACAAGGTTGACTCAGGAGGAACTGAGCTCAGCGAGAACTCAAACATCGACACCATCGTCTCTCCTGCCTCTGCAGCTGAAGCTGTAATTATTGTCAGACGTGACCTGGACCAGGTCCAAACAAGTCCCAAAGAAAGTGTTCCACAAGAGAACGTGTCTGAGAAGGAAAGTTCTGCTAAAATTTCAGGTTTGACAGAAGTGACCGACGTCAACACAAATGTTACCGATCAGAAAAGCAAACAGGAAGCTGGTGAGGAGAGCGATTTTAAAACAACTGAAATAAATCCTGAAAAAGAAACCGTTCAGAACGCCGAACCTCTTCAGGAACCGGAGAACGCAGAAGAAGCAGACGAAGCCGACGAAGCACTGAACAAGTCTCAGACTTCAGGCAAAAAGAAGAGGAAGAAGAGGAAAGGCAAAAAGAAAGGAGGTCCTCAAGAGAACAAGAACCAACAAACTGAGAAGGAAAAGGACAACATGGCAGAAAAAACTGTCAATCAAACCTTGGAGACATTACAGTCGGATCAGGTCCATCAAGAACCAGGAGAACCTGCTGAAAACTGTGCCCAGAAGGAACCTCTCCAGGAGGAACCTCTCCAGAAGGAACTTCTTCTGAAGGAACCTCTCCAGAAGAAACCGCTCCAGGAAGAACCTCTCCAGAAGGAACTTCTCCAGGAAGAACCTCTCCAGAAGGAACCGCTCCAGGAAGAACCTCTCCAGGAAGAACCTCTCCAGAAGGAACCTCTCCAGAAGGAACCGCTCCAGGAAGAACCTCTCCAGAAGGAACCGCTCCAGGAAGAACCTCTCCAGAAGGAACCTCTCCAGAAGGAACCTCTCCAGGAAGAACCTCTCCAGAAGGAACCGCT
>JARVJO010000061.1:3853164-3866202 GCA_031762555.1 Cynodonichthys magdalenae
ATTTATCCATCATCCATCCAACCAATTATCCAAACATCCATCCATCCAACCAATTATCCAACCATGTATCCATCATCTATCCAACCATCCAACCATTTATCCATCATCCATCCAACCAATTATCCAAACATCCATCCATCCAACCAATTATCCAACCATGTATCCATCATCTATCCAACCATCCATCCATTTATCCATCATCCATCTAACCAATTATCCAACCATCCATCCATCCAATCATTCATCCAACCAATTATCCATCCAATTATCCAACCAACCATTATCCATCCATCCATCCATTTAAACATCCATCCATCCAATCATTTATCCATCTAACCATCCGTCCAACCAATTATCCATCATCCATCCAACCAATCATCTAGCCATTTATCCAACCATCCATCCAATCAATTATCCAACCATCCATCCAACCATTTAAACATCCATTCATCCATCCAAGCAGTTATGCATTCATCCAACCAGTTACCCAACCATCCATTTCCTTTATAATTTAAAACATCTTGATCAACATAATTTCTTGAAATAACTGTCGTCATCTTTGCACTCAAAAGTATGAAAAGGTTTAGTTTGAAATGAGGAAACATGCAGAAACTTTTTTTTTTCCAGGTAAAGAAACTGAAGTCCCAGCTGGACCAGAAGGTCCAGAAGAACGGCGCAGACAGCGGTTCTAGTCCAGACGGGGAAATTATAGAAAACGGCAACGACCCAAACATCATGGATTTGCAGCGTAGGTGTTCGTGTATTAAAAAAACAGTTCTGTGGTTGAAAGTTAAAGTCTGAAATAAATAATATTTATTCCTCTTCAGGAGACTCCAACAGGCAAATAAACGACCTGAAGTTCAAACTGGTGAAAGTAGAACAAGAGGCGACGGCTTTAGAGCAAAACGTGAGAGAAGATTCCTCCTCAGAGCTCGTTTTGTTGCTTTTATCAGTCGTCTCACATGTTGCTTCCTGTCTAGGTGACCAGGCTGGAGGGTCAGGTGACGCGTTACAAATCTGCAGCGGAGAACGCAGAGAAAGTGGAGGACGAGCTGAAGGCAGAGAAACGCAAACTGCAGAGAGAGGCAGGAAGTTTGGTTCTGACGTCAACCAGAGGTGAGCTTCTTTAAACGGACTTCATCTAACTCAGGTTTGTCCTCGTTTGACCCTTCAGCTGCGATCGGCGCTGGATAAGATCGAAGAGCTCGAGTCGAGCAACAGCCACCTGTGTAAGAGGCTGGAGAAGATGAAGACCACCCGTGGCATGGCTCAGACCCCGTAAGAACCTCTGAGCCACGGTTTCATCCAAATCCGGACAATCGGCGGGGAGAGGGTTCCCCTCCACCTGCCTGATCGAAACTTTAAGAAAATTCAGCCTAGTTTTCACCGAGTAGAAGACTTTGTCAAGAAACGTGCCATTTTTCTGTTGTTTTCCCGTCGGATGGGAGTTCTTTGTAAAGTCGTGCTCAACATGGCTGCTCTGTTTTCTGCTGCTTCTCTTCGACACGTGGAGGAATTTAAAACAGAGGCCTGGTTAATGTTTGCGTCGAACGTTTCTCCCCTTTTTGCACCCAAAGCCCATCTTTTTCTAGCATTTCAGTGTGGGATGACCTGAACGACACGTTTTTTAGGATTAGCACTCAGTCGCAGCTTTCAGCTCCTCTTTTCAAAGATAAACGCACCGTTGAGCTTCTGTCTGCTTCATGTAGTCGGTCACTGGTTGGCTCGTGTGAGGAGATGCCGGGGAGACGCCGTTCACTGTTTACAAAGCTTTAAAACCATGTTTGTAAGGACACATGAACTGTAACCTTTGTGCAATAAAAATGTCAAAAAACAGACTTTCAGCTTCGTGTTTTCAGTTTTCTCAAACGATGCTGTGAGTTTAAACAGAAACTCAGGATTTATCTGAGCAGAGTGACACGGTGGTGACTATTTCCTGAAATATATCAACTTTCATGTGACTAAACCAGGGTGTTTCTTGTATTGTTGGTGTGTCTGAATCAATATTTAAATGTTTTTATTGGTTTGGGTGCTTCTTTAAAGGATTTATTGTAACAAGTAACGTGAAAAACAAGATATTTTAATAAATGTTAAAATGCAACAGGTTTTATTCTGAACACTCATCCAGGTTTGGTGAACAGACTTCTGGGTAACGTAGTGCCAGAGTCCTGCTCCTCACAAAAAGTCCGCCTCTGGACTCGCTGGACCATCCGTCGGCCGTAGAAGTCCCTGTACTCCGCTGGAAGTTCCTCTAGACTCTGCAGAGCCCTCTCCAGAACCTGGAGGGCTCGAGCGGCAGCCACCGGGTCCTTGTTGCCGTACGGGTCCTTCTTGTCGTAGCTGTCGGCGGGTAGGTGGCGCCAGAAAACGTTGACGCCCACTCCGAACTGCAGGGCGAGGGTGTTGTGGAACCACAGAGCTGAAGAGACGAGGTGTACGTGAAGCGTGTGGCTTTAGATGAATCGTTCGGTTTGTGGACGGCTCTTCTTACCGGGAATAAAAAGCAGGTCTCCGGGCTCCAGCGCGCACTCGTATCTTCTCGCCTTCACGAAGTCCGGAAACCGGTTCAGATCCGGGTCGTCGATGTCCAGGACCTCCGACTTATCGCCTGACAGGTCAAATAAAATGTTAGACAGGTGGACGTCATAGGGGTAAAGGAAAACGTTTCCATAGCAACGTACCAGACAGGTAGAGGTGCAATGCGTCTCGGGGGCTGAACAGAACGACTCTCTTCCTTCCTGTCACCTGAGCCAGCAGGTTGTCCATCACCTGAGAGAACTAACTCAGTAAACACAAAGAGACTGTTGAACTGAAGCGGACCCTGAAGCTCTCACGTCGTAGTGCGTCCACAGCTGCAGCCCGCAGGAGCTGATCCGGAACACGCTGGAGAAGAACTGATCCGCTTCAAAGAACTGCGGGACATGGAAGTCCTGGGCCAAGTCTGGGAACTGTTTGCTCAGATCGGCAGGTTCCTGTCGGAGACCTCAAACATCGTTAGAACGTTCTGGACCTGCAGCTCGTTAATCACTAGAACCTCCAGTTAACTCAACAGAACTGTGTGTTTGGACATTAGTTTAAATAAGAAAAGTTCTGTTAAACTGTTACAGAATCCGTCCTTTAGAGACAAACATCACTTGAATAAATCGTACCTTGCGGACGTCCTCTCCCAGAGATCGCAGGTAGTAGCTCTCATCCTAAAATCACATCCAGGAGTTTGAGTCAGAAACTAATAAGTAAAAAAAGCATCATTTTTCTTTTTACCTCGCACAGGAAGAAGTCAGCGTGTTTAGTTTCCGATGCTCGTTTAATAAATTCATTAAACTGCAGAGTCCTGTGAGGAAAGAGACAAACTGCAGCCAAACAGTTTCAGTGTTACAAAAACATAAATGTTTGAACTGACTTGTAGGCGAAGTTTTTATGAAGGAAGTCCATCTGAGCTACAGAGGAGACGTGGATCTTCACCTCCCTGTCGTCTCCTTTCTGTCCAAGATACTCAGCGGTCCATCTGTCCACACAGGGACCCAGGTCCACTCCCCTCAGGACGGCCGGGCTGCGCTGGAAAGAAACAGAAACAGTTACTGATCAAAAAGCAGAAAGTTAGTGTGGAAAACTGGTTCCAGACTCGGAGTGGGCCAAAAAGACATTGTGATTTATGATGACTTTAAATTGTATATTATACTTTTTAAGACCTAAAGGAGGTCAGATAATAATTTCTTTTGATTCTCAATGAAATGCTCATAAGGCACATATTTTATTGGCACAAGTTTGTTTTTCATTCAACATTTTAGTATTAAAAAGTTCATAATTCCCTCATATCTAAATTTTTTAATCATCTGATGGTTTCAAATACAGTATTAATATGTAGGGAGTCTAAAAACAAGGAAACTGCTGTCATACATGTCTTTAAAAGCTGTTTGTTGACTAACATCTACAGTTAGCTGGTGTAGTACTGAATTTGGTTATCGTGTTATTCTGGGTAAAGTCTCCATAGAAAGCGGTTTTTATCCTACCTCTGGATAAATCTGCTGCAGAAAAACCTCCCTGTCCACCCCAGTGAATATGGGAACAGATACTTTGTCCTGGTGCTCCATTTAACTCGATTTATTGAAGTAATTTGTTAGCGGAAGTAAGCCGCTGTAGCTGGTGTAACATTTTTAATGTTCCCCGACAGAATCGCCAATACGAGAAAACGGAATTAATGGTTTGTTTTAAATATATTTTTTTTGGAGTATTTAAAGCTGAGCTACTGGTAATGTTTTTTTTTATTTTAACTGTATTTGTTGTAATTTCTTTTAATATGCTAGCCTTTTATGCTAGTTTGTCTAACCGGAAGTGATTAAAAGCAGACGGAACAAAATGGCGCTGTCCTTGTTGAGATGTTATTCTAGGCTGAATTCAACATTTAATTTCACTCGGTTGGTTTTAAATCAAAATATGGCGCTGACCCGGTTCTGTAGAACCCGGCCGGGGGCGTCCATCACAGCGGGACGGTTCTACAGCTCGCAGGAGAAACGTAAGGTCGTGGTGTTCGGCTTCACGAACCCGCTGTTATGGTTCCGAACTCGGATTTACTACTTTCTGATCAAAGCCTACTTCGACCAGGACTTCAGCATCAAGGAGTTCACGGACGGAGCGACCCAGGTCCGTTAAAATTAATAATATTAATAATAGATTAACCTGGACGCAGACGTTATCAGATTGAATGAGTCGGTTCTGTTTTTGTCTTCTGGTTTGGACCCTGAGTTCTGTCTCTTTCAGGCCTTCTCTCATGTGTCCGGGCTTCTGTCTCGGTGTCAGTTCGAAGCTCTGAAGGGGCTCGTAGCTGAAGATGTGAGTCCATTTCCAGTGTTGATTTCCTGCTTATTTCTGTTTATTATTATTGTTGTTGTTTTTATGTTTGCGTGTCTTTAAGTCACACTGATGTTCTGCTCCCTGCAGCTGATCGGGAAGCTGGAGGAAAAGTGCAGCTCTCTGCCGCCCAACTATAAGAAAGCTCTGTCAGCAGGTCCTGATGACATCATCCACACCACTCTGAGAGACGTGGGAATCTTCTACGATGACGGTACGATTGGGACAATATCATTTCTCACAACATGGACTCCTCTGGTGTCTTGTTCACGAGTGATGGTAGGATGGAGATGGATCAACGGACCGGGGCCTCATCCTCAGCAATGAGGGCGTCGCTCCGGTTGGTTGTGGTGAAGGAAGAGCTGAGTTGAAAGGCAAAGCTCTGGATTTACTGGCATTCCAACCCTCACCTGTGATCATGAGGTGTGGATCATGACCAAAAGAACCAGATCTTGGATACAAGCAGCCGAAATGAGCTTCCTTCGTAGGGTGGGCTGGGCTCAGCCTTAGAGAGAGGTTACGTCCCACTGGTAGGAGGCCTCTGGGAAGACCCAGGACTCGCTGAAGGGATTACGTATCCTCTCTGACCTGGGAACGCCTCGAGGCCCTCAGAACAAGATGTAAAGTGTCGCTGGGGAGAGGGAGGTCTGAGTTTCTCTCCTGGACCTCCTGCCTCTTCTACGGCTTCATTAGATCCAAATCAAAGCTTTTTATGAAAATTATTTGTTACATGGTAAAAACCTTTACATCCCTTTTAATAAAACGTATTTATTAAATGTAAGAAGTATTTTAATCCCTTCAGGCGTATTCTGCTCCATCTTGTGATGCTCTCGTCTTGGTTTTGCATCTGGTTGTGATAATTTGGGTTTATTTTTCAGACAGGAAGTTCGTCAGGATCCTGATGCACTTCTGGTACCTGACGAGCGCTTGGCTTCCTGAAGATCTGGAACTTCCAGGAACTCGGATGTTTAAAGTGACAGACGATAATGAAGAACCTGAGCGACTCCTTGGTGCGATTTATGAGTGAGTGTTTTCTTCCTGAGCAGTTAGACATCAGGTTACAAGTAGTCAGTATCTCACCTGTAGCTCTTTGAGCGACGTCATCGTGTCTGCATTGATGAAAGGCTCGGTTAGCTAAACTCTGTTTCTGTTGTTCAAACAAGTAAAACAGTCTGAAACATCCAAAATAAAATCCATTCTTCTTGTTTTATCGTTTGTGTCAGGTTCCAGAGGGAGTTCACCCAAGGAGTGGCTCCAGACTGGACCATCACGAGGATAGAGCATTCTAGACTTTTGCATTAGCAGTTTGGATTTAACGCAGGAAACTACTGACGTGAAGGAAACTCTCCTGTGTTTTGGTTTCAATAAACTGAGCAAAAATCCTCCTGAGAGCAGGAGACGGGATAGAACTCCAGACTGGACGATGAGTGGAAGGAACCACGGCGGAGCTGGATGTTGGATAAATATATATTTTTTTTTTAATGTTTAAATACGTGCTGTTAAGATGCTGCATTTCCTTTGATTTTCACACACATTTAAACTGTTGCTGTTAGACCATAAGAACGTACTGTTTTATTAAAGATTAATAAAATCTGCCACACATTTCTGTAAATTTTGACATTAAAACTGTTGAAACATTTCGTGCTAAATTACAAAAAGTCCAGTTTAACATGAATCTTTTTAATCCAACTGCTTATTAGAGAAGTTTATTTCAATTCATTATAGTTCTAATTAAATTTAACAAATAATAATAATTGTCCTACTGTCTGTTTTAGTCCAGTTTTAACAGATTAAAATTTAAATTATTCATTTTAGGTAATATTTTACCTAGATAAATAAAGAAAAAAGTTAACACATTAGCATAGCTATCAAGATGGCGCCTGCTACCCAGAATGCTTTGCACTGTTTTTAAATTTATCAAGCGTAATAACATTAATTAAAATTGGTTTACAATTCAAGCTCTGTTAGCAGAGCCGGCTATGGTGTAGCGTTAAACTTAAGTATTTTAGCTTTCCTGCTGTCCCCCTGGTTTGTAGAACACACCTTTTATCTTAACACAGGTGAATAAAATTAGGTAGGTCACGTGACGTACAATAAACCAATGGGAAAAAAATTAATGACAGATGAGAGCAACATTCGTGACGTCAATAATATCTCAATCAAACTATAAATCAATTTTTACTGACAGATTCAGCTTGTAAGTGATAAAACAAAAAAGTGAAACCGAATGCTAATTTAGGTGAAAAGAAATGCTAATCGTAACCATTTCCGGGTGTGTGTAAAGTCTCTCGATTGTGCTGTTCTTCCATTGGTCACATTACGTGGCTGCTTCCCTCTGATTGGACGAGCCTCCTGCCAATCGCCGCCGTCACTCCGTGTGTGGCTCTGTTTGTGAACTGGTTGAACTGGACGGCTCCTCTCCGAGCAGAGAGCCTGAGGATGGAACCGGAGACCCGGAGATAAGACGGATGTAAAAGAAAAATAAGAGTCCGACTCGGAACCGAACCATGAAACTCGCCAGGGTGGCCTTTTACGTGTTCGCTCTGGGGCTCCTGGTGGTCGGCCTGCGGGAGCTGCTGGCTGGCTTCGAGGAGAACAGATGCAGCATGACCTACATGTTTGAATACCCGGAGTACCGGGTGAGTACTACGGCTGATTTTACCCGTTTATACCCAGAAATATTAACTTTATTTAAAGCACCATGTCAGGTCGAGGGTTAGCTGTAACAGAGTAAACATTCCCCACGTTTTAAACAACAATACATTACAGAAAAGCTCCTGAAACAACATGCTAACGCTGCCTGACAGCTGCTGTCACGTGACCTGCCCGACTCTCACACCTGTCTGGTTTTTAGGTGACACATCCAGGGCACCTGTCCGACTAGGTCTGGATCAGATGATTGGAAAAACTGATCCAGGTCATGAAAACAGAAACGATTGAACAAACATTCATTAAATAAATTCAACAGGTGTTTAAAACAGGACCGTGTCAAACAGGCGAAGAAACGGACTCATTTATAGGAAGTTCATTAAGCTCATTAGTTCTGCACTAAAACCACAAAATATATATATGGAAGATGGGAAAGTCTCCAGACTTTCTGCAGGTCCAGTTTTTGCAAAGAACTAGTTTTAAAAAGTTTCTTTGTCACATAAACACAATTATTTTTAATTGATGAAAACATATGCATTGGATTTTATTAATTTGTTTTAACGCAGTTTTTACGCTTTTTACTGTAAAATCTCTTGTGTTTTCCTCCCGGCAGCGGGTGGCTCTGCCGCGCCGCGTGGCCCGGCTCTACCCGGCGTACGGGCTCTACCTGTATGGGGAGGGGCTGTACGCTCAGGAGACCCGGGCGCTCAAACTCAGCGGTGCACCTGTGCTCTTCCTGCCCGGCAACGCAGGAAGTTACAAACAAGGTGAGGGGAGTGAACTCAGATATGATGTGTGGGAGTTTATTTTTGCAGAAAACTGTAAAAACAAAGCTCTTATAATTTAATTGAATCTTTTTTTTATTGTAAGTTTATGTTTATTGTGACTGTGCATCTGAGTCTCTGTGTTTTTGTATGCTGCTGGTCTTGGCCAGGTTTCTCTTGTAAAAGAGATCTTCTGATCTCAATGGGATAAACCTGGTTAAATAAAGGTTTTAATAATTTATTACATTTAGGGAAATTTTAGGATTATTTCAGTTCTGTTGCATTTCCACCTCTGGTATGTAAATGAGTTGATTGCTCAGAACAGATCAGAAAATATTAATACTCACTTTGGATCTGTTATTTCCCTGCTGTCCTTTCCTCCCCCATGAAGCTCGCTCTCTGGGCTCGGTGGCCCTGAGGAAGGCTGAGAACCTGGAGGGGAGGATGCACCTGAACGTGTTCACCGTAGACTTCAACGAGGAGCTGGTGGCTCTGTATGGGGGCAGTCTGCTCAGACAGACACACTTCCTGCATGAAAGCATTAAGGCCATCCTGCGACTTTACAAGGTCAGACATCAAACATCAAAACCTGAAACCTCAAACGCTGAAGCCTCAAATGTTGAAGCCTCAAACCCCAAAACATAAACAAGGAGACGTCAAACCCTGAAACATCAAACCCTGAAACATCAAACTCTGAAACATCAAACGGGGAGACATTAAACCCTGAAACGTCAAACTGTGAAACGTACCGAAGCTACAGAATTGTATATTTAACAGTTTTTTGTTTTTTTCCCCTGCAGCACCTGAAGACCCCGCCTCAGAGCGTGGCGATTGTCGGTCACTCCATGGGTGGAGTGGTGGCTCGAGCGCTCTTCACTCTGCCTCGCTTCAACCCTCACCTGGTCGGCCTCATCATCACCCAGGCCTCACCGCACCAGGCTCCGGTCTTGGGTCTGGACCCGTACCTGCTGGGTAAGCAGATCCGTCGGGCTGCAGGTTCAAAGGCGACGCTCCAGGTTTTATTCTGGGTTTTATTTATTTTTTCAGATTTCTACTCCGCGGTGAGGCAGAAGTGGGTGAATCAGGCCAACAAGCTCAGGAATGTTACGGTTCTCTCCGTCGGAGGCGGTTACCGTGACTACCAGGTCCGCTCTGGCCTGACGTCCCTTCCCTGTCCCCCTGAAGACCCTAACAAACTGTCCCTGGTGGTAACAGCTGTTCCCAGGACCTGGGTGTCCACGGACCACCTCTCCATCGTCTGGTAAAAGACTTTAAATCAGATTGGATCATTCAGGTGGTCTTTATGAGCTGAAGGCATCTTGTTGTCTTCCAGGTGTAAGGAGCTGGTTCTCGCCACAGTCAGAGCGTTCTTTGACCTCATCGAGCCCGAAACTAGACAGGTCTGATCCGGAACCGTTTCCCGTGATGCGAGTCCAACAGAACCCACCTTAAAATTCGTCTGTTTGTTTTTCATAGTTCACAGAAAACCCCGAGAAGAAGCTGTCTGTGCTGAAGCATCATTTCACCCGACATCCTGTCAGGACGGAGGGAGGCGATCCGGAGACGTCCGTCTTCATGTCAGGTCCGAGCGGAGCGTCTTCATCCTCCTCATCCTCCTGACTTTAACCTTTTAAAACGTTTTCATCTGTTTGCAGATCCTCCTGAAGCGTGGAGTGAAGTAAACACTCTGCGTCTGTCCTACAACACGCCGAAGGTACCGAACGTTCGGCTCATATCATGATTAAAGCCTTCAGACTCGAGCTGTTGTTTTCCTCCTGCACAGGAAGGACAGCTGAAGCACTTCCTGTTCGCCCTGTCGAGCCGCAGGAAGGCCTACAGTCACTTCTACTGTCGGAGCAACAACCTGGTGGGTCCAGCTCTCCGGTTTTTAACCTCTTCTTAGGTTCAATCAAAACCTCTGATGGTGTTTGTTGTTCAGGAGACGAGCAGCTGGGTGCTGGGCTGCCTGCAGAGGAACGGGTCGTCATGGTAACGGCTTCTCCCAGAAGGTTTCTGTGTATTCGTGTAAACACGTGTTTGTTTTGATGGAGCTGTTTGTGTCCTCAGCGTTCACGCCGTGGATCTGTCTGCGGGAACAGAACTTCTGCCTCCTTACAAGGTGAGCGTAAAACCTCCTGCATCTGCTCCGGTTCTGCTCCGGTTCTGATACCGACCCGTTTCCCCGTCTCAGGTCCTGGTTCTGAGTCTCGGCGACTTGACGTCTGTGAGTCATCTGGTCGTTTCTGCCTCCAACCTGAACGGCAAACAGGTAACTGAGGATAAAACGTTGATTAAACATTAAAAATCTGTGTTTTTTTTTCATTAAAATCTAAGTTTGAGCTTCATGTTTGGATTAAATCTTTGTTTTTTTTTTAAATAAATAACTTCAGATTCTTAATTTGAATATTTTAAACACTTTTAATTATAACAACAAACAGCTGATCTAACAATCAGTTTGTTATTATTAAAACAAAAGCACAGATGGATTTTACAAAGTTTTATCGTACAAACAGTTCAATTAAAGCAAAGGTCTTCAGGAGATAAAAAGTTCTGTTAGCAAAATATTCAACCTGACATGTTCACTGTGTTTGGGTGGAAAATGTTCACAAAATGAACCGATCGGTTTTTGAACCTTCAAACTGTCTCGTGGTGAAAACTCGTTTTTTTTTTTTAGTGACAATTACTGACAAATCATTAAAACCTTTTAAATTTGATTTAGTTTGTCAGAATTGTATTAAATCGATTGAATCACTTTACTACCTTTTAGTGTCTCTTTTGGGAAAAATAGACTCATTCAAATCCATTATTTACACACTTTCAGCTTCGTTATTATCATGTTTTAAAATAATTCACTTCTTTTATTTTTCCTCTGTTGATTTCTGTATCTGCCACTAGGTGGTGCTTTGATTTTACAATTAGGAAAGTAAAGTTTAAAAAATAAAAACTTGACTGAAAACAGAACCTTGTTTCTATGGTACCAGATCTGTGGTGAAGGGGGGTCTATAAAAAATTCCCACATACTCTGGATGTTTTTGTTCAAATATCCTTAATTTAAAAAAAATGCCATAATTAATTTTTTCTGATTTTTGAAAAAATAAAAGCTTTGAAGGAGCTAATATTTTTAAAAAGTCATTTAACTTATATATTTTAATTTTAGGCTGAGGCAGCTGTGAAAGTCTGATTAGTTTATCTTGGACAAAATCTTAATTTTCATGAAGTTAAAGAACAATTGAAGGGTTAATTTACAGAGCTGATTTAAAGACAGGCACGTGTTTGGACACCACGCTGGTCCTTCTACTAATCAGGCTGTTTTCTGTTTGCAAACCAGAAAATAAAACTTCCTCTAGTTGAAGTCTGTTTTTGTTTGTTTGTTTGTTTACAGTTCACGGTGGAGTGTGAGTGGCAAAGACGAGACTCTCTGCTTCTGTCCGTCTCCGTCCCTCATGTCCTGTCCTTCGGTGAGGAAACATTCTGTTGTTTGGACTCCATTTGTTTTAAATGTTAAATGAAATCAATTTTTCAGGTTTGACCACCAGTGAGGTTGGCGTGAACTCCTCTGGTCTTCTTCACAACATCCAGCTGCTCCACTTCCACCAGGTCCGAGTCTTGAGTTCCAGTCTTATGTCCTGCGCTGCCAGTGGACCTTAATTATGTCTTTTTGTCTCCAGGTGTACCAGGCGTTCAGGCTCACCGTATCCAGTCAGTGTCGGGTCAATAAAGGTGAGTTTGTCTCCAGGTGTCGGGTCAGCAGCTCGTTCTGAGACCGTGACCCGGACCCGTCTGTGTGTAGACAGGTTGCAGAGTGTTTACAGGATGAAGGTTCCCTGGTTCAGAGAGGACTCCTTCACCTGGGTCAGGTGAGTTTCACCTTTCCCAGTGACTCGTTTGGTTCTTGTCTCCTCCGTGACTCGGTGCGATCTTTCTGCCAGCGTGCCGTCGTCAGCGGAGATCTCAGGGATGCTTCACACGAGTCGCCCGGACAATGCCTCCAGTGTCCTCCTGCAGCTCCACACTGCCCCCAACTGTCAGTATAAGGTACTAACACTCAGGGGTTCTCCTCTCAGGGTATGGAGCTCTGTTTGTGACACCTTCTGGTTAAAGGTGTTAGGACTAGGGTTGGACAATATCACCATTGATCGTAGCATTTAGCCGATAACGAATAATAATAATTATTAATAAAAGACAATTTCATGTTTTTGACTCTGAATCAGTTCCACTGTATTCTAAAAATTATACAATTCATCAAACTAACTTCTAATTTTAATAGCCCCGCCCCACGTTAACTCCTTCCAGCTCTTACTTTGACACTCGTAAAGGACAGATGGACAGACTGCATTGTGGAGTCTCGGCTGAGTAGATTTGTTTCCACCTGCAGGAGAGTTTGTTGTCAATGTTGTGGCTTTGGTCTGTTTTTACTCAGGTGTATAGTGGTGTTTCAAATGTTTAAACAAGTTCATAGTGTTACCATTGCATAAGTGTTAGCTCCACTTTGACATTAGCTCTGCATTAGTGTTAACTCCACGTTAGTGTTAGCTCCACGTTAGTGTTAGCTCCACGTTAGTGTTAGCTTCACGTTAGTGTTAGCTTCACGTTAGTGTTCGCTCCGCATTAGTGTTCGCTCCACGTTAGTGTTAACTCCACGTTAGTGTTAGCTTCACGTTAGTGTTAGCTTCACATTAGTGTTCGCTCCGCATTAGTGTTCGCTCCGCGTTAGTGTTAGCTTCATGTTAGTGTTAGCTTCATGTTAGTGTTAGCTCCACGTTAGTGTTAGCTTCAC